>JAODAC010012243.1:0-24574 GCA_027575185.1 Mimaenictus wilsoni | reverse complement strand
TTAAATGAGTGATTTTGAGTGTGAATTTATAATAATAATAAATTCACACTAGTGGGGTGCCCATCCCGGGGACTCGAACCCCGTCCTCCTACGTGGTAAGCAGATGCTTTACCACTAGGCTGCCCAGGTGGGCTATATATATAATTTTAATAAATTTTAAATATTTTTTATAAAATATATAATTTTATTTCTTTATAATATATTTTGGTGTATTCTAGGTTCGTTGTTACATCATGAAATATGTATAACTAATTACACTGAAATTCCATACTACATTGTCACAATATTATTATGTTTAAATTCACTCATCTATTTCAATATATAATGCTCTTTTGAATGTTAATGTCATTGCATGCTCTGGTAACAGGTCAAATGATTGTTAGTGCTAACAATTGTCATGGCGGTTTGTTGCACTTCCTACAATATGCTTGTATTTTCCGTGTTTGAAATAAACTTAAAAAGCTGGGGAAAACAACACCTGGAAAACCAGAGAACCAACTCAGAATTGATTACACTCACGAAATAGACTGACTTAACCTCGGCAACAAAGGCGAGCCGTATTATCGTGCTGTCACGAAAGTCTGCTTTTATGCTTGGCAACGTATTCTCTGGTTTTTGTGAACTCTTGTATACTTTGTGTATTCGGTTTCCTCTCGAGGTTAATTGCATTGCGTCGAGCATTTTATGCATTTTACGACCGCTTTTAATTCCGTCTGATCACAGGCGGGTGCGCTCATTACAACCGCCCAATTGTCTCATTATCTCAACTTTTCATCAGTAACACAGCATCCAGAGTCAGCAGAGAATAAACGCAGAAAGCGCAAGAACAAGACAGTATTCTCTTCGTGGATTCGATATTGTTTCGTCTTCTTAGAATACATTTACTCCAAAACAATTGAGACAATACTGAGTGTTTCAATGTTACATAGCAAAAAAAAAGATTAAGAATAAATAAGATTTAAAAAATGTTGGAATACTTTTTGTATTTAATCTAAAAATTAATGAATAATAAGGAAACTAATAATCTTGAAAAGTTGTTTCAAAAACGTCTTGTATATTTTATGCATCCTGTCTGTAGAGTAAATTTCCGCCTAAAAGTATACAGTTAGTACGACAATATAGGCCAATATAACGAATGCCAAAATTGTACTATTGTCGGTTATTTTTGCTTGCGTCTAGACGCAGTTTTTCGGGATGTTTGTGTACACCAACAACGTACATGCAGCTAAATTTAATAACTGGTACAGTAATGTTCTTGCGAATTAATTGCAGTGTGCAACAAAAAGTTGGTGTGACGAACGCAAAGTGCGTGCGTGCTACAGAAGAGATGCTGTGAATTTAGTTGCATCAACGTCACTTGGATTAGATAAACAGATGCGTAATATTCAGGAAACTAGACGGAGCGGTGTGTCTTACAATTAGATGCTTTTTAGAGTCAGACAAACAGGTGCAAACTAGAAGATGTGGTTCATGTACATTTTCATATTAGTTTATTATATTATATCCATTATGAGGTAATCAGGATCTACATAGTAAAGCGCGTAATTACGTTTTTATTGTTCCAGGAAATATGGAAATCATGCATGGGTTTTCTGTAACATTTAACACTAACATTAACTTAATTAGCACCTCTATATCTTTATTTATGCTCAATTGGCTTATGCACTATGAGTCGTCCTGATAATATAATATTTTCAGAATTTTTTATTGGTTACAAGTTTTTCAAAACTGAATTTGCAGGAATAATAAAATATCCGGAACATGTTCAAACGAGGTTAGAAATCAAAAAAATCATTTTATAGAGGTTTATAAGGTTGAATGCTCAACTCAAAATTCTCTCTACATACCTCGTGTCGCGTTATTTGTGTGTTATCGCATTGTGTTTTCGGCATGTCGTACCTTCTGTGTGGGTTAAGTCAGTAAATCTTTTTAAATAAGGCCCCGTGAACTTACAACTCGTGGGGTAATAATATCGTTAACACGCGTGAGCGCATCCAAAAGCCATTTTCATACATATCTATGTTTTGGAATTACCCTTATGAAATCGATTTATCAAATCAAGTTTAGTATCCAAAGTGATGTGTTTACGTTTAAGCGATTCTTTCTTGCCCATTTTTATGACTAATTTTAAAATATTCTGATAACATATAAAATTGAAGGAATTTGGAATAAATTGTGTTGATCGGTGCGATCAGAGTGACATTAAGTTTGGAAAGATATGAAAAATTGACGCGTATGCGAAGAGAAAACCGGGATAACCAAAAACCGGCACCGCCTATTTCAGTGGATGGTCTCAAATATTTCGATCGTAGTAACCAAAACCGCACCAATAGAGGGTTGCCTATATTTTCTTTCGAATAATACCATCAAATATGGCGTCTTGATTAAATGAACGTTACATTCGCGTAATGTATTGTATTATATTCAAATTTCTATTAATGTTAATGCTACTGCTCGCTCCAATAGCAGCACATCATTATCACAATAATTTGTATACAATGAATTTCCGGCTATACATTCGAATTGTCCGTGTTTGGTTTACTTTTAAATTGCGATATTAGAAATTCTAGTAAATAATAACAATAACAGTCACATTAAAAGATAATACAATCGATCAATGTGTGACTAGAAATGCTGCACTGAGCACAACACACGCATTAAATAGCAGCCAAGTCACACTGGTGAACCTGGATAGCGATAATTCACATATGGATTTTTGATTCATTCTTTAAAGTAACGATTTTTCATTTCCATTCCAACTCAAACGTCAAACAATGAAGTAATAATGATCGTATTAATAAGATAATAAAATACACAATTTCGACAATAGCTTATTTTTCATTAATGCCAAGTTAACAAATGACACCTTTATAATGAAATTGGTAAAATCCTGATTAAACTTTCAATGATTAATCATTATAATTCGTTTATTAAAAGTTATTTTCCGTTCACATTAATTAAAAGTGTACGAATTTTGCCGTAAACGTACAGTATGTGCGCTCATTGTCCGTACCTAATTTTGACAGGTATGAAGATTAATCCGTTTACACTGTCGCATTCCTAAAATGCGTGTATCGTGAAATTTGCATTTTACAAGCAAAACTGACGAGACACTGGAAATTCCAAAATATCAAATTATTCCTACTAATAATAACGGACATTTTATGAATTAAGAATTTATTTGATACTTACAATAAACTAATTTTGAGTGATTTGCATTAAGAAAAAAATCATTAAAACATATTTTACGATTCAGCTTATATATAGACTCACAAAGGGAATGTACGAATTGTCTTCCATGGATTTGAATGAATTTTTTGTACGATTAGTACACATATTCTGAAATAATTTTTGGTAACGTTTCTGGTAATTTTTCGTGTTTTCCAAAACCTTTGATGGGTGTTAAATTTCGTGGTTATTTGTCCATTGTACAAACTACATTAAAAGTTACTCTCACGTTTCACCTTGGTAATGGTAATGTCTTGGTAATTTGAGTGTTAAACAATTAGGTAAATCAATTATCCTAACTAAGTTTAATTCATTTAACTAATTAGCGGCTGCTGGCAGGATTGTTGAAGTCTACGATATAAATGAGAAAATTTGTGATATTAACTTCATTTAAAAGCAAATACATCCGACCGTTAATTAGAGAAATCAATCTCTAATTGCCACATTAATCATACTCTTAATATTATACGATGCACTTTCACATTAGAAACCTTCGACTTTTCAAACCTTTTCAAACCGTACTCGCATCTCGTAATGGAAATTAATTAGATAATCGCCCCTGTATTCATAGTGGTCTCGTAATAATGTATGTAAAAACACGTGTTTTCAATATGCTGCCAAACCAGCCCTTAACGGTTCACGTTTCTTATATAATGTAAATTGGACTGGTCCCATGCCTTTTCATTATCAGGTTTCACTGCTCTTGTTCAAATATAAATCAATGACATTCTGACTTCATATGGATGAAATGCCAATACTCTCGATTTTCGTGTATTTGAGATTCATTTTATGTATCAACGCAATATAATGGAAAGTTTTCAAATGAGATGTCTTTCACATTGCCATTAGCTTGAAAGGCTTCATATATTTACATGCGTTTCCTTTTCCGGCGGGAATTGCCGCGACTTGAGTGTGAACGAGACCTTAACTTAACTTGGCTTGCTAATTCTATTGGAATTTGAGTTTATTTAATTATCAAATTCAAATATTTATTATGAGAAAACCGATAAGATGTTAGCGGCGAGCCTTTCCGAAGTGAATTAAAACGATCCCATTTAAAAACCAAGGGAATTTCTGATTTTGAATTGAGAGGGATGATTTTTCAATATGTCGTAGATTTAGAAATTCGCATGTTTTGGCTAATACATAAGCGATACCCACCTTCAATAAAATATTACAGTTGAACACTATGAGATACATGAAAAATTAGAGCATATTTCGTCGCAGCGCATCTATGCCATTGGAAAATCAGCCCACACAATTCCACATCAAAAATTGCTTTGCTTTTTAAATAGGACCATTTTAATTCGCTTTAATTGTCGGTAAAAGATAGTAAAATATAAAATGAGATTAATATCGTTTAAATTAATACCTCTTTTAGCAAAAAAGGCTTTTTTTAAACAATTACTGATTTTTAAAAAGGAATAGAAAGTTAGTGCGAATGGCTTTTTCAAAAAACATAAATCGTTTGGAACAAGCAGTTAATAAAGTATTGGAACTGGATATATAGATAAATATTTAATTATGTTTATCAGTTAGGAATGACCCCATCTATGTAAAAATTCAGCGCACCACTAAAACGACTAAAAACAACGAACATCTTGGGGGAATTTCCTGATTATACACATTCGTCTTTCGTGACAGTCGTGACGTGAAGTTGTCAACATGTTTCCAAGAAAAATGCCTACAATTTTCCGTAGTTGCCTATTGTTTAAACATTAATCAAATAAAAACCTTTCTAACAAAGGAAACAGAAAATAATTAGTGAAAAGTGCTTACCAAAAGGTTGATTTTCTTTCGTGTGCCTTGGTTTTCCTTGTAATGCCTTTTTGCCTCTAGTACTTTTCCACACTTTCAGTCCGGAACCACGCAAACCACTGACTCTAGTGATGAAACGCAGGCGCGTTGATTAAAAACTGTCCCGTTCGTTATCAAGAGTGTCTAAAGCTTTAATTACGATGGGCGCAGCGCAATTCGTCGCACCGGGCTGAGAGCGAACGCACCAAACCCCCGAGGCGGACGAAAATCAATTACGTGAACGTCACAACAAATAAACGCTGTGATTCCAGCAGAGAGCCCATTCATGTGGTAAATTACATTCGGCCCTGCGTCACTGCAGAGAGCATCGTCGCTGGCTCGGCTGGTTTGGCCCCGCACTTGTTTACCGAGTTCTTCGTCGAACGCGTACGCGAGTATCTCTCGGTGAAGATGCGCACAGCGCGGACTGGTCAAGTCCACCGGAGTTCTCACGCTCGTTCGCCCGACCGAAGGAGAGATGCAAGACGAGTCGTCCGAACTGCTTCAGGTATATGCTCACTCTTGCATGCTGTGAGGGTCGAGATGATCTCTTCTTTGCCCAAGGTGGTTGCGCGAACTTGATGCAGCGTCTTTCCCTCAGCACTATGCGATTATCAATAATTACTTACTGCAAGAACACTCGGCGTGATTGATAATTACCGGAAACTACAGATGTGCTTGCTTGCCTTGTTGTTTTGTAAACAAACGCTTCTTGCGATGCTGATTCTGAGTGAAGCGCTGCAAGTATTGAACCGGCCGCGGCTGTATGCGTGTGAGTATGTTGCGCGAGGAGGTGCGCGCAATGAACACAACCAGCCGACAGAAGCGCACGAGTACAACTGAAAACCGGTGCGCCGGTGATCGTGAACGTGAAACGCTCTCGTTGACGCACACGGCTATTGGCGATACGGACCCTGATATGCTCTTCGTGTAAGAGGTAAAAGGAGATGCGAACAAATCACACAAATCAGCAGTCTTCTAACAAAACAACAACTGTTATCACAGACGTTCTATTTTAAATAATAAAAGACTGAGAATACTTATTCTTCCGGATGAAAAGGACAGAAAATCGGCAGTATGTCTGTGATAAATCACAATCGGATATTCTCGGCTACATTCGGAAAATAAGGGTTGTTTGAAATGTACCGGTGAGAATCCTTGCAAGAAATCTGTAATATACAGATTGCCTCTTGGTTAAGAATTAAGGTGAACCTGGTTGTAACGGAAAGCATTGGCCATCCGCTTTTTTTGTTTCGTTATGGACAGGTTTCTAGTAAATGCAAATAATCCAGGGTCGGACCATTTTGGCAGGTGTGCATAAACAAATAATTAACATAGGTAAATCAAGGGCGTTGTCATATATGTTGAGGGGGGTGGGGGCAAGCCCCTCCTGGACACTAGTAAATTTTTGTCGATTTTATTGCAACGCGTTTTGTCCCCTTGACTTTGAAATAAGACATTTACCCCCCCCCCCTTACTGTAACGTATTCACCAGTAATAACAACGGAGCAATATATTCTTATTGTTTAATCATTGTTTTCATAATAAGAAACAACAACAATTACTGTGATTGATTTTAAGACTGATTGTGTTACGGAAAATAGCATATATATGTTTTGAAATGAAGATTAGAAGATTAGAAGAATTTAAAAAAGTCTCAAAGTGTTAAATTAATAAGAACAAAAATAAGAAATAGTCTATCTCTTAAGTTGTCACAATAAACATATTAAAAAGCCCTTAAAGTTTGATTGTTAGTTCCTGATACGCCGTTCATATACGCCACGTAATTTCAGCTCGGATACATCAGTTTTTTCGTTGATTTTTCCCCGTGATTTTTCATGAACGACAAGTTTCACTGTATATTGATATGTAATATTAGTCCAGCGAAATTCCAATCACCTACCCATCTATGATTCCCTAAACTTTACATGATAATCTCAGGAGATTATATATAAAGTAATTAGACCTAAGAAGTAATCTTTTAAATGTTTTGCTGTCATAAAAGTTTTATATTTTCGCCATGTCTCACTTACGGATATAGGGAATCCTCTGCGGTTATGATTCGTGCAAATTCAGGAAAAAAAGCATGTAGATATGCAAAGGAAGAGTCGTACAGTCGACTACGTCACCACGCATCAAGTATACAGGCAAATTTTCGCGGCTACAAATCTGAAACTTATAGGTCTTCCTTTACTTGTACGTTTCGTAATGTCAAGGTAAATGTCTATTATCAATAACAGTGCCGGCTCTAAGATTTGTCGCCCCGATATTGATGATAATGGTATGTGCTGAGCAAGTAAATTCTCGGAGATTTATATTTAGTATATACTTTGGAATAAGGAAATTGACCGTATTAAGTTGGTCTTGGAGGTTATCAAGGTTGGTATATTGCGTTGGTACTTTATTAAGCAAATAATTATAATTTGCGCTTCTTTTTCTTATTCGCAGCGAAAAGGTTCTGATTATAATACGTCGGTGTGGTCAAAGTATTTTTCATTATAGCATTTCAAGGAAGGGCCACAATAATCTAGGCACTTAGGGTCTTCCTTAACCTTCCAGTTTTATAATGTCGAGGCAAAGAATTTTCAATACTTATTGTGTAATGTATTTTATTGTATATGAAGTAGTATTTATTAAGTAAGGGTTTTATTTGATACAAATAATCGTAATAATATATTATACAATTGTTGACCCAATTTTTTGTTAACAATCTACTTCATTTGCCATGAATATAATATTGACATATTCATTTAAATGTATATTATGTATAAATGTATAACATTTTTCGAAATTCTAGAAAGAGAAATTTTTCCTCTATATTGGTATTCAAAACAACGGACATTAAATCAATACAATACAAACAGTACAATTTGTTAATAAAGTTTAAAAACTTACACTAGTTTAAACTATTTAATGGCAGACAGAAGAAGTAGCAGAAATAAGTCTCATTTCACCTTCACTTACCAAGTCAAGTCAAGACAACTGTTTTTCCAATAATGATCAAGGTGATCAAATGAATGTTACGTAAGATCAAATCAATTATTTGTAAACGTTAGTTTCTTATTTATTAATTCGGTCTTCGTTCTATTTTTCTATGCTATCAAATTTATTAATATTCATAAGTCGTTTAATGTAGGATCACATTCTTAAGAGGGTGACCCTCTTAGGTATTCCTGATCCATGAGTGAGAATGGATAGAAAGGGGATGTTTCGATTCTCGTCTAAAGAGGGCCACTTGAAAATAGTAAATGGGTCACTCAGTGACCCGCGGGTCATTTGCTCTTCCAACATCTTATATAATCAAAGTAATTTCAAAACTTCTCTTTGTTCCTATACTTTAAGAGGGTACCCGCACATATATTTATAAATAACAATAATCTTTATATTTATATTTTTATTTCTAACATTTATGATGGCTTAACTCCGTTTATAAATACGCAACGAATTTGTAGCTCTGCTAGATGACAGTCCAAAGCCGACAGCCGACAGACGGAATCAATAATTCTGGAAGGCAAGGAAGCGTTTCGTCGCCCTTTCAGAGCCACAAATCATTGCATCCTATGAGGGTGGGTGGTGAATGCCTCAATCATTTCCAGACATACATTTCAAGTTTAGCTCTGCACCTAACCTTACTGACTCCTACATAACCTAACGCAAAATATACCAATGCACATGGATGCGCCTTTGCGCATCGTTGGAAACGACGAAATCTGGGCTGACGTTGCTTTCTATCCCTCTTTTGTCGGTGTACGGTTCATCGACATTGCACGGCATGTCATACGGTCGAATCTGTAGCAATTCATTTCAAACTACCAGTTCATTTCGCCTTCGACGGAATTCATGACTACTGCGAATAGATCCAGACAAATTCAGATTCTATACAAATGAACATGAATCTGATTTCAATACTGTTAACAGTTCAGTAATCATATCTCCTTGTTGCGTTCAACCAAAATGCAAAAAAAATCATTTATTAACATTTTGATCAATTTTACAATTTATAACTTTGATAGGGAATATTTTTAATACTAGTTTCGAATCTTGTTTTGATCACGATGCAGTGCGATCAAGGTCAACTTGTATACAAGTTACTTGCACACAAACGAGAGGATACTGCGAAGTTTTAAGCTTACTACTTTCGCATAATTGTAAATATTATTTCTTAAATTGTTTCAATCTTTACACTGCAAATTTGTTTTCGGTGAAAAGTTTTTGGAGAGGAATATTTACATAAGTTTGCATAAATATCTTTATTTCTTATTTCGTAAAATCGTTTAAATTATTCATAAGAAGATTTGTATTTTAATGCGTGGGAAATATGAAAATGAATACGTTTTGAAGGATTAAGAATTAGTTTCGTTGGGAAGGGTAACGCAATATAGGCAACTAAATAAACTGATACCTTTGTTTAAGTATCACAGTTCACATAATTGAATATATCAATCGCAATTCATAAAATGAACTACTAGGAAATTCAATTGATTCGGTATACGCAATTCTGAAATGTCCTTCTAATTTAAATACTTCTCATAATGAAGACAAAAGTAAAATAACAAAGTTATTTCCTAACAATGTTTTCTGCGGGAACTACAAATAATGAAATAATTTCGGATTTTTCACAGCTTTATGCCGTTAAAAAATTAACTTACTTAATTATTGTTAACTGATAAGTTCACCTAGAAGCTTTTACCTAGAAGATTTTGAATTACCAGGAGGGACATCTATTAAGCAATATAGTAAATAATGCTCATAGTTTTGTAAGTCAATATAGATCCCTGCTTTATTGATTAGTACACTTCAAACAGTTCTAAATAGATGGCGAGTTAAAATTATTTGGTTTTGAGTTAAAATAATTCAATTAGTCGTTGAAAAAGTAAATATAAAGAATAATAGTCTTAGCTTATACTAACTATTGAAAAGCACTCTTTGAATATTCTGATGCTTTTCAAAATGCATGGATTTCCAAAATGTACAAAAACACGTTTTGGAAATGCAATTTCCTGTAAATCTACGGAAAACTCAAACAAAGCATGGTGCAACAATTTTACAGGCGCTGAGATTCCCAAAAATCGGCTCTCTGAAGATGTGAACTATGTATTATTTAGTCTTTTTTTCTTAATTCACTTCTAAAGCGCAAACAAAATTACAATTAAAGATTTTTGGTTTTATTAACTTTTTTGCAAAAAACATAACAGTTATTATCATTGGCAGCGTATGTAAACTAGGTATTATGTTGTTATCAGTTTAATTATAATATTTAATTATAATAACGTTATCTCAAATTCTGAAATATGTGTTTATCTGTAAATAAAAACAATTCAATTGGACCGTGTTCAAATACCTAAACGTTTCGGTCATTTGTGCCATGGCTATTTCTACGCAATTCGGTGCGTGCGAATCTTGGACACAGATTTCCTAGTTGAGAGGAATCGATTCGGGCAATTTCTCCTGGTCTGGTGGCGTATTAAATAGATATTTATAAGCTAATGTTGGGAGCACACCAGCTAAAAGAGGGCCTACCCAGTAGACCTGCAAATAAAGAAATATATGTGTCAGATACCAATATTTTCGATGTTTTACAGATGTATTATACCCAGTGGTTGGCCCAATCGCCATTGAGCAGTGCAGGTGCAAAACTTCTCGCTGGATTCATGTTGGCTCCCGTATATGGACCGGCCGCCATGGCGAGTACCGCAATCAACAAACCAAAACGAATCGAAACGGAATCATGTTTGTTACTATTTGTTCTGTCCCAAACCGCACAGCAAAAGAGAACCAATAAAGAAGAGACGATGAATTCCACAATCACACCTTGTACAGGTGATATTTCAGGGTTGAGAGCTGGTGAGCAGACACCGGTACCCTTGACTCCGTCCACTGGTGTGTTGCCTAAATATGCAGTTGGTGTCAACAGCTGCAAGAACAATGAATATGTTTTAAGTAATCTCGTAGTTATCAAAACTAGGCAATTCTAAATGAGATTATACTTATAGGCAATTTAATAAAATTCTTACCATGATACATCCGTACCCGGCAATTGCACCGACGAACTGTGCTACTATGTAAATCGGCGCCATTACTATGGGTGTGTAGCCAAGGATCACTGAAGAAATCGTTACTATTGGGTTGATGTGCCCACCGGATATATGTGCAAAACACTAAGGAGAAACATAAATAAAGATATTAAAACATGATCATTTTACAGGATTAGATGGTTTACTGAATTGAGAAAGGTCGCTTTCAGAATAAGATGGTTGTAACGCAATAGGTTTGAGTCCCGGGTCTAATACAATTAAGATGTGATCTCACTTCCTGAATAAAGAGGAGGATTGGGCAATTGTGCGATGCGATCAAACGAGGGGAAAGTAAATGAGCTCGAAAGACGTGAGAAGCAACAAATTCCAAGACCATGGAATTGACATTTGGGGGTATGTAGTGCACACGTATTACTAATTACTATAAATATAGCACGTTTGCCTACAATCTATTTTTAATGGTGTTCCTCCAAAGACATGTATTCCACTATCATCACTTGTCATTGTTTTGAACAACTGAACTATTATGACGAATGATCTGTAGCCCATGACGGTAGCCCAGGAATCGTAAATCAGTTGAAAAGCTTTCATATATCTTAGGATCGCCATCCTGACCTAGGTCCTTCTATAATTATTAAAACATCAAAAAATACTTACTTGCACAGAAATCATTACAGCCAAACCAAATATGAACGATACTTGAAGATGAGGTACATTCCCTCCGGACATACCCGCAACGCAACCCATACATCCCAAAAATACTAAAATATAGGTGCCCACAACTTCTGCACAGAAGTTAAGGATCATTTTGCGAATAGACGGCTTGGTGAGTCCCATGTTGGTGTGCCTATCGTGCGGTGCGGGCAATTGACCTACGAAAATAAAATAAAAATTCTGCTTAAATACAAAGGAACAACTGCAACCATCAATATTTAAAGTGTTACATAAGACATACGGTATTTGAAACGTACTACTACTACGTGGAGCAGAGAAAATAAACAACTAAACATTATACACCGAATTATTCCGTTTGAAACTGGAATAATCGCATCGTGTAGACACCGGGGTGTCAAAGAGCAAGCCGCCGCGAACTTTTGACATCGCGAACGCGCGAACTTATCGTCGGGGACATTGACTTGTTAGATAATACATTGTAAAACGATTCATAACTTTCCTATAATCGCTCAAACTGCCCATCATCGGCATCAATACATTTAATTGGTACTTAGATATATGAACGTAATAAATATTTGTACAGTTGTTGTTAAGTTCATTAATACGTATTTTGTTTAATTTGTTTCAGGACTATCTAAGCAATCAAATTTCTTAGAAGATTCAAATTGCTGTAATGTATAAAAAATATCGTCAATACCTATTGTTTTAAAAATCGTAAAAGTGAGTGCTATTGCTTCATGTAGGCAACCATAATTACAGTTTCCTTTCCGTTACACTTGACTCTTAAATTTAGCGTTTTTTGGAAACCTTTTTTTAGGCCGACTCCAATTGTAAATAATTTATATTTTATGGTTGTCAATGTTATTTTTCATATTTTTAGGATCGTTGGGTGACAAAATTGCAAAATATGATCACGCCTGCGTCACGTTTTTTATTTTCAGTCCAACTGGCGCCTTTTTATTTGCCTGTCGTGCATAGCCATTAGTTAAATTTATTTTTCATACATGGCCGAGATATATTTAGCGTGCGTATCCATTAATCCATTAGGTTCGAACTTCGAACGTCTTGTTGACTTCACCTGAGTGAACTCAGAATTAAGTTATTTAAATAAAGTTGTTTAAAATAAAACTGATTAAATGGTATTACCAATTATAAAACTCTATGCATCAATTATACGTAAATAATCATATATACTAATATGTGTCTCTATTAGTAAATGATTATGTATTTGATAGTATGTAATCTTCGTTAATTTGGAGACATTATTGAGCTTAGAAATATTTAGCTATTTGTATGCTCAATAATAGATATCATTTTCTGAATGAAATTTTGAGTTGGATTGATGATATAAGTCAATTTTTCTTATTATGTTTATCATTTCTTCTTAATTATTACATATATTGTATATTTTTCGTTAAACTTCTGATACTTACCTGCGCCACTACTCGTTGCGTTTGCATCTTCTCTTCTATTGGCCATCACTACTAGTTTTATATTAAATTAAGAACACGTTTAACCAGGACAGATAAACATAATTATGTCAATGATTACTGACTGAATTAAACATAATTGTGTCAATGTCAAGAATTCATAAGAAACCTCCTTATTTATCTCAAAAATTGCGATAGATGCCGAGCAATTGCATATTTTTGCAGTTTAACAAAGCGCTCAAATACTTTTTAATTAGTATTCTACCTTATTGGATGATCTGAATACGTGAATTGAATACGTTCTAAAAGTTTTTCTTATATTCAGATTAACACAATCAAACTCGGTGATCGATCACAGTCAATAAATATTCTCGATTAACGCATTCTAGCTATATGTGCATAATTATTTCAATTACACTTGCGTAAATTACCGTATTTCTTATTACATTATGTAGAACACAGTAAACCTGAAATGATGTAAAATAATAGAATGTTTCCTGCCATTATGTGTTTATTTAATTTACGCGAAACTTTAAACATAAAACTTGTGTTAAACAGTTTAACCTACTATAAATGAACGTATCGTGTTGGCTAACATATTTTTGAATGATATTTTAAACACATTCATGTCGGTTGTTTAACGTGTGTCTGAAAGAGTATAAATACGCAAAACGACTATAAATACGAGTCACATGCGTCAGTGATGATATTCTATAAATTCTATCGGTCGCAGACAAATTTCGCATGATTTGTATGTTTTTGTAATAGGATGCGTAGGTTTTTGGTATGTATCTGAAAAAAACGAACGTAGATGCGATCAATTAACAGCCGATATGTTGCGAAGGTCGCGGAGTACTTAATCAATTTGTGCGCATTAATTGTTCTGTGTGATAGTGCGTATGCTATAATTAATTGTATATGGCGCGCGTTCGTCCTGTCCTACACCTTCGATTACATGCGCCGACTATTTGAAGGTCTTCACTCTGATAGTACTTAGAAGCTAGCCAAATATTTATTTTGGGCGACATTACTTAATTAAATTGATACAATCAATTCAGTTGATTGTTTAGACTTGTCATATTATGACAGTTTTTCCAGTTAAACTTTCATTAACCCTATCGGGTTTATTAGTTTCTCCACATAGAAATATTTTATAGGGCTACAAATTAGATAACTAACTTGAAAATGTGTCAATCATTACAGAGAATTGGGAATTGATGTTCTAATAAACTATAATTATATTTGGAAAACATGGCACCAGTAGCTGACTTTTTTAACGACAAGCTGTACCTTCCGAACGGTAGCACTTAATTTTTTGAAAAACTTTTAATTCTGCCCTGAAAGGGTTCATAAGGATAGTTTTCAGAAATTAAAAAAGTGTGAACTTACCAGACAAAAGTTGACAAATGAACGAAACAGTGAAAAGTGGCAGTAGGTACTTTGATTATCAAAAAAACATACAAATTACAACTAATCATATTCGTCGTTATTGAAACTTTGAAAAGCAATAATTAAATATGTAAATAGTAATAATGAAATATATTTTTAGCAAAGACATTTGTAAATATCCTATACTTTGTAATTGTTGCTATTATTTACAATCGTTTTTGACGCAAGTTCCATCAAATGCATCAGAGCGATTGTCAAGAAGCGTGTCAATGCGCAGAAACCCATCATCTAGCGGCGGTGGTCGCTCCAACCGCAAATCGTCGACGACCACCCTCGACGTGCTCGACGAGGAGTCGACATCGTCGTACTCCATCGACGAAGAGGAGGCGACACGCACATCGGGGATCCTCGGCTCCATACCCAATTTCACGCGCTTGCTACCCAGCCTCTTGCACTTCATCATTGAGGGGAGCGATACTGAGAGCACCGAATCAGGCCCGCCCGAAGAAGAGCATCATTCCACAGATACTGCATCTCAGGCGGGCCCATCCGTTTTCGTACAGCCTGCGCCAGAGCCGGAACATCCAACGGATTTATTCGAACGAACGTCTGAGATCAGCCTTGTGCACATGAGACGGGCGAAGGAGCGCGTGGATGCGGCGAATGCAAACACGCACACGGCATCTTCGTCGAGGGCGGAGAGCGTACGCGACAAATACATGCGTCGTCAATCTGAGAATCTGCCTCTTACACTCAAATCAGTGAGTTTTGCGCCGGATGACCGACTTGCGCGTGCTAAGAGCGACGATGACTTGATTCCGACCCACGCATGGAACCCGGAAGACAGCATTAGTTTTAGTATTGATTCGGATATGACGGATTCGGATTCGATTTTGACCTGGGACTCGAACAAATCTGATGATAATGAATCTTTAGAGAAACGTTGATTAAATGTGTCTTCTGAACCTATTTTATCTGTTTTATCTTTAGTGGTATCCTATTAAAACGAATGGATCTTGTCCTAAGTAAGTCCAAAAATATATAAAACCGTTAGGACAGCCAATAAATAAGATCCTATGATATCCTCCTTCAAATAGAGGGAAGAAAACGACGAGTTCAAGTAAGAAAACTAAAAATATAAAATATAAAAATGCTCGTCGCACACCTATTAAAGGTAAATAAAAACTGCATGCCAATTATTAACTTTTGTTAACTTTTGCATCGCGATGACGTATTCTATGCACTTTTAATACGTACGTGGCTAATTATGGTGGTATATAATTCTTGTTATTTATCTACTTGTTTACGTTCGTGTATATTTCGATTTTTGTGTTTGCACTTTCTAAACATTGTTGCAGTCTCACGGATTTGATCAAAATGCACTGTTCTTAAATCCAATTTATATTCATTCACATCGTGATTGTTTTCGAAATCTCTTACTTCGCATCTCCAGTTTGTATTAATTCATGTTTCTGGGTAATTAACATTCAAGAAGTTTCTTGAAGTCTCTAATGCTTTTTGCTGACAATCAGTACGAATAAGAAAATTAAATAAGGTTAGAATATTTAAAGGTTCTAACCATATTTATATATTTCTGGTTAGCATTGAATGTGATGAGTTGGAAATATGTTATTTAATATTTCGACAAAATTATTAATTAGAGCCGCTTAATTGTATAATTAATTAAGAGCCTAGGAAGTAATATTACAATGGATTGAAAAATTACATTTTAAAATTGCGCAGTTAATTCACATTTTAAGAAATTCTCATGGTGATGGTTTTTTACAACCTAGTTAGAAATACCTTCCATGCTTGAGTAAACACGGTTGGCTAGTATTCCAAGCGCCTCCACTTAAATACATTAATTAATTAACGTTTTTAACTATTTCTAATACGAAAATACGAAAATTATTCTTACATTTGCCAAAATTGTTTAAATTTATTTACGGATGTATATTTTTGTTATCTTGAGTCGTTTCCACTACATTTTATTGCAATAAACAAGACTGTAATAATTAAAGTTGTTGATAAAAATATAAACTTGAAATTAACCAAATAAACTTTGATCTGGTTAAGAGGATAAAATCGAAGCTGAACCAATAAATATCTATAAATAAGCATCAAACGCATATCATCTGATTAATAATACAGATAAAAGTAATTTGTTAATGAATTTCAGATTTTTCCAACTAGTTGACAAACAACTTGTGTACACAGTCTTTTACTTAATTATAAACAGTTGTTGCAGTTACAATTGGACAAACACTATCTTCAGTACTAACGCACAAAACCTGTTTTTTTCTTTTTTAAATTGATAATCGAAAACAGGAATGTAGAAAGATCTAAAACGCACAGGAATGTCGATACTTACTCAGAATTACAAGAACACTTTTTATTCGCTCTTAAAACTTTTCCCAAATGTTTATTTACGACTAGTATTAAAACTTTTTAAAACTTTTGTGTTCTGACGTTATTCACGTAGATCGCACCAAAACTTCCGAGGGCTGAGGGTAGTCGACAGTAGAGAAACAACTGACAACTTCGAACTAGCGTCGGCCGGTGTATATGCCGCCTATGTACGAGAAAATGCGAAAATCGGGAATGAGGACCGTCGTGCGAGATAGTCGACCACACGATCAGTGGACGCCTGCACTTCCAACATACAAATATAAACGACTATCATAGATGGGTAGACGCTTGACCAATCGTTGGCTACCGAAGCGTGTGTTGTAAGTGGCCGGAGATGTAAATGTGGTCAACGTAGCCAACGACATTGCATTGCATGCGGGTTCACTTCAAACGTTTCGAATCACGGCCACCATGGTCATCATAGTTCCACACTGTTTTACATTTTGAATTTTAAATAAGTTTTTTCGATTATTGCTTCATTTGTCTAGGATTCGTTTTTGGTTGTTTTCCGGAATGTTTTATAAGAACATTAAAATTTCCAGCGCATTTGTGGTTAATCAAGAACAATACATTAATAACTTTGTTATCTAATGGCGAATATTTTTATCAATATTTTTAAGGTTCAATTGGTGGTTTACCGCAAATGTCAACAGATTTAACTGTTTTTATACAGTTTGAAATTTAAAGAGATTTTTTTTCGCTTAAAAAATCGATTTGTAAATGCGAAAAAAATTTTTTTTTTCCAAAAACCAAGTGATAAAATATTCTAGGGGATTTAATAATCCAAAAATGAGCCACCATTGAGCAACATTAATTCGGTATTTGCTCAATCATGAATTCTTTTGCTAAATTCAATTGCTAAATAAATTGATTAAGACTTTCGAAAAAAATCGATTGTCTTCGCCCGGTAAATGAGGTTAACCCTTTAATCCACTCAATACTGTGGGGATATGTTTGTCCTGGAAATTATTCACAAATTGCCCTACCAAAACGCGCAATAATTTTCTAACTAAATACATAGATTATACATAGAAAAGTATCGGTATCGTTAAGTATCGATACTTCGATACCTGCGGATGCATATGCAGATGGTGTTAAATATAAGCTCAATTGAACTTCCATATTGTGCGGACAAACTTTTCGGTTCATTGCATCTTCGATCCCTTATAAACAATAAAAAAAAATGTAAAATAATGATTAGGAAAGAAGAATCAGCTCGATTGATAAGTCTACCTTTTTATGTATGTCTAACTATAAGACCTGCACGTTTTAATCCGATAAATTTCGATACATTTGAAACTTCGATACTTTCGATACTTGTAATTCCTATTCGAAGGTATCAATTGAACCAAAGTGTGTGTAATTTTCATTTATGAATACTACAAGTAAATACATAGTCTCTGTTGTACCTGATAAAATAGGCACGAAACAGATTTTGACTGTTGGGGTTTTTCTATTAGTAATGCTAAGGGTTTTCGTTTGACCAGGTGTAAATAATTGTCATTTAATTTGTATTCGCGTTACATAGAAGTGATGTTTTTCGGTTTGTTTCATTTAAACTTGCCTATTTCATAGTGTGCGCTCACTGTGATAGAAACATGCTAATTATTATGTATAACATTTAACAACAATTGTGAATTACATGTGACACGTAGTATTTAGTTTTACATTTCTAATAATTGCTGCATTATGTATTGTTTATAATCTAAAATTAAAAAATAATAATTTTCAAAGAATCGAATTAACGCAAGTTTTACTTCGAGTAAGTTTTTTGAAACGCCGTTAGGAGATAATGCCATGGCTCTTTTCGATACTTTCGGTATATCGATATTTTCAATACTTTTGATACCAGAAAATATCGATTTCAGGAAGTTTGACACCTTTTGCGTAGATTATTCCGAGAAAACGATTACTAAGACGATTAATAAGATTTAGAACAACTATTTATGTTGCTAATAACAGATAATAACAGGTGATCATAATTCAAGAACTCACTCGCAAAAGAAAGAAATGTCAGGACAGGAAAATTAAAAAAATACCAAAAACATTCGCCAAAAATGTCAAGTACCTTTATATATTGATTGTTTAAATCATGCCCTACATAATATCACAGTAGTTCAATAAAAGAAAATGTTCTACTCTTGAATAAATTTGAGACCTCACTGCTGGGATATATCTATGCCAATGCATTCTTTTTGCAGGAACATATTATCCAAAAATCTAAAACTATGTAAACATGTTCCTTTACTTATTTACAGCATATTTCGTTATATAGCAATCTTTACTGACAATGAACAAAAGATAATTGAAAGGGTTTAAAAACAAGTTTTAAAAACGTCCTAAGGTTTTCGTATATTTTATTAGAAGAGTTATTTTATTCTAATTTTAAAACGCTGATGTTCTGCTCTTTATAATTACATCTTAATTCTTTAGTCTGACACATGTACAACAACATTTAATTCTAAAAATCGTTGCAAATAAAATGTGGATAGTGAACAAGTCACCTTGTTTGTGAATGCAGACTAATTTAAATGTTTCCTAACGGTTCTTGTGTGGAAACTTTTGTTCTTCTGTATTTTAAACCCTAACGCCCAGATTAAACAGTTCGCATCTAATTAGCACCCGCTACAATAGTAGAATACACAACATTTTAGCCATTACTTTTTTATCTAATTAATTTCTAGAAATATTAATACGAAAACAACGGACTGAGAGGATTTTTCCATATCTTCGCTTTATCGCATTTTCCACCATCCAGTACATCGTAGACAGAATCTATTATTACTTTTTCATATTAGATGGTTTTTATTAAATTCTTTCTAACACATTCTTCTTCATCACCTACTTTGGATTTAGTCATTTGCGAACAATTTGCATAGAAATGAAACCACGTCGAACATAAATCTCATCAGTCCCTTCTTTCTTCATTAACCTCATTATTCAGCATCAGAAAAACCTGACGTAACCCAAATTAATAGAATAAAGGGTAATAATTCGCGTATAGAGGTGTTAATTATTCAATTAAACTTCAAACGAAAACCCAGCCCCATTTTTACTCGTTTTGTTTCTTTTCCGATTTTAATGAAGCAAATTGCACGACATCTTGTAATTTATATCGATCGAAAACTGAAGGCAGTTATTAAATCGTACTTAATGAAAACCACGCCTCAGAAATAATGTTTTCCACCTGGAATCTGGTTAATTGTCGCCGCAAACGGCGTAATCATGATAATCGTAATAAAATTATAGAGCGGATGCTAATAATTATACGTTGTACTCAATTAAATATTTTAATGACCAGAATTTTTAATTGTTAAATAATATACACATTTTTTTCATCTTGAAATGTGAAGAAAAGCGCAGTAAATAAGTTTTTAAATTATTTTACTATTACATGTTTGTATTAATAGAGACATCTATGATATTTTTGATGTAGTAACAATTCATTTATAATGAAATACAAATATTATTTCAAAAGATTTTTAATTCAAAAAAATCCTCGATTAATTAATAATTGAATACCTTTAGTTATATGTTATATTTTGTTACTTTTTGTTAAATTTTGTAAACAATTAATAAAATTGACTGAGTTTGGATGTTATCCAATAGATGGCGCCACATACACTAAATAAAAATATATATAAATTTATGCGCTTTTTTTAAATTTGAACTCACTTTATAAAAAAAAACACGTTTTTTATTGTTAGCATCGTTCTTCATATTCCTTTATGAACTTATTAATTGTAATAAGGAAATGACATAAAATTGGAAAATCAAAAAAATCCTAAATCACATTGGAAATAAATTTCACGTTGAAAAGAATTGTAGAAAATGGAAAGTGGGAGAAGAAATGAGAATATAATAAATACCTTGATAAAGTCCATTATGTTGCTTCATAACCATTCGCACTTCGGGAATTACTCCCTCCGGGGAGAGGTTGCTTATCAGACGATTCGTATTGTCTGCCGTGGGCTGTGTAACCGTCGTACCGATGTTGGAGGCGGTGGACGACACTGGTGGCGGTTGATTGCCACCCACATTCTCCACTTTCGCGATCTCGACGTCGCTCTGGAACGTCGGGAAGACAGAGACGGAGACGCGGCCGCCGTGCTGCCGCTCCATGTTGAACACAATGCTGGTCGTCGAAATCGTGAGGCGCGTTTTATACAACTCGACAAGTGATATGTTCGTGTGCCACCAAATTTGCGCAGCGTTGACAGCAATTTGGCGAAGACGTGCAAAGTCGTGTATACCTAACGTAAGAATAGAATACCTAATCAAGAATGAGAAGCTTTAAATGGGTATATTAAAACATGTGGTCGAATTATTTCTTGGAATCGTTTTAATGATATTTGTTGATTCTTAATGTGTATACTAAGTTTTTTAATATATAGTTTATAACAATCATGTGAAAATTGTTCATTCGAATTTTCCAAATTTCGCTTTTATATATTTTTTATTGTGGTTGTTTTTGACTTTTTTCAGTTCAGAGCAAAATCTACCGCAATCTGAATAATAGAGGCACGATAGTGGAGCTTGTATACCTTCGTGGGACCGAGGCTGAAAGTAGGAAAGGGGTCACTCGGTGACCCGATGGTCATAGTTCGCTAAGCGCTGATCTAGACCAGAAGTGAGCTCAGCGAGTTCAGATGAGTTCTCAGCGGGCAAATAAAATGTTTTAAAAAGTTGCCGGGCCGCCTGAAATCTAATATTTTACGTATGGCACAGATGAGGGGTGTCCCCAATGATTATTAATGGCTAGCGGACCGCACAAATATGTTCGGAGGGCCGCAGTTTGCTCATCTCTTGTCTAAACCATTTGTCTCGTAGATGAAATCTACATTTGTGCACATCAGGACCGTTTTTCAGTTTTATTAGATTCGAAAAATTATATCAATCTATCTGAAATTGGAAAATGAAAATATGCATATCAATTTTTTTAGCAAAGAATCGTTTACATATTCTTTAATATTTCATGGGAAATATTTCTGAAACGTAAAATTTTCTGTAAGTTCATTCTCTAAACTATATTTAAACAAGATTAAGATAAGACATTCAGCATAATTAACCCAAAAAGCGAGGTAATCTAATTTTATGATTTTTGCCTTTTAACCTTAGGAATTTATTACTTAATTTTTTTAACTATAAACTTCATTTAAATAATTTTATATAATTGTCAAAACAATGAAATGATGCGATTTGTCTAAACCTAAACTAAGTTGACATTGTTGACATGTTGACATTGAAATGCAAACTTCAATATTTCAACTAATAACGTTAATAATGTCTAAGTCAAACTAACTACGTTGCGCAACGAAGTGCCGAACGTGTTCGGCATGCATAGGAACAAATGTTACAAAAATTGAGATGTTATTAGCTTAATCGTAGTCATATTCCTAATCGCAATAGCAATCGTGGGAGTTTGGCGTCTGTATGCAAAAAAATGTATACATTTTGCACTTCACTTCTTCCTGTTAGCAGTTGTATCGTGTTATAATTATATACTTTTATAAATTGAAAAACACCAAGTGATAAATAAAATGACGTGTTTACTTCTGTTTATTTGGATTATTCTACGTTAATAATAGTAAATTGATATATTCGAATCTAGGAAATAATTTGATGCATGCCTTACTTTTTGTATATGGCGGAGGATTATAACTTTAATACGAATAACGTGAAGTGCAGTAACTGTAAGTACTTAATGTTTCTTTTTTTTTCGTTTATTTTAGAATTGACTAATATGAATATGGGAAAGTACAATGTTATATAGAAGATAGTCCCAAACCTCTAATAATTTGTTTGAAAGCAGATAACCAAATGTGACATTTCAAAGAAGTGCTTTACATTATACGGAAGAAAGTATTTCAAACGTGAATTATTTCAAATTAGAATAGTCTGCATAATGCGAAAATTGAAAAACAATAACTACAAGTTGCTAAAAATAGTAAATTTTGAAATTCGCTTTATTAAATAATAACTATAATTGCAAAAACGCAATCAATTGTAAAATCTGAAAAATATCATTTCCCCAGGCATTCGGCCGTGTAAATAGTCAAATTTCTAGTTATAAGCCTCATCGAAACACGTAATACTCACATGCAACATACAACACGGCAATTTATGTCACTCGTGCCACAATTATCGTATTATTTTGCTTTGCCTCAAGTTGAAGGCCTTCCTGGCGGTCCTGTATGAAATACGCGTAATTGACATAAAATTGCAAGTATACGTGTGTACGAAAACACGTCTTGTTGTTCAGATTTTATGCTTTTTGTATTGTTTTCCCAACACACGGTAGCACGCTCAAGTGCTTTGTTGCGCGGCGTGCTGAACGTATTTATTTGCCGCGAAACTGTTGCGATTGAATTGTCGGTAAGAGGCTCTTTGCATGTAGCACGTGTGGCGAAAACCACCAAACTGAGAGGTCAGTTTCTGCGCGTCGAAATGGCGGCAGCGCCGCCTGACTAGACGATGGGTCAGTGAATGCGCCGGCCGTTTTTGCGATGTGGTGATTGTACGGTGCGGCAAAAACGGGTTGGAAAACGCACCCCAATTGCGCGGTATGAGTAAGAAAATAACGATGAGGTTGAAACAGGCCAACAGCACTTCACTTCAGGAGGCATTTGCAAACATCGTAAAACAGCGGTGCAAAATGTAGCCCCTTTAAGGGTGATATTATTGGAATAATTTCATTGCGCACGTTTATATCATTTGGTGTCTTTGTCATAATTGGACATGCAGATATACATAGGCAATTTTAGAATTTTTAGAATTTAATTATATAGTTCAGGCAAGATATTTGATGAAGGATGGAGTAAGGACACCAGGACGAGGATTCAAGAGTCTTCTGTATCGTGCCAATGTTATTAATATTTCATAGGAGCCATATTTAATCATATTTGACTTATTTCTAGGAGTATTAATAATTCACCATTTGATTCAGGATGGAAATTCCAATTTCCACCAGAACTGTTTTTTTATTATTATTTACATGGAAACAACGATACAACGAGTCGTAAAAGTTGGGTCCTCAGAAATGCTAAGGAAGGCCGGAGAATTCGACATAGACGTAGGCAACTGTTGTGAACGGCGAGGCAAGTTTGAGCCCTTTTTTATATTTGTCGCCAATTTATCTATATTTAATCTAGCGTGAAAGAACTTTTGAACTATCTAGTCTACACGACATGTTTTTCACGTTTTTTTGTAAGCCCTGAGTCGTCAAGTGGGTAATAAAGAGAACATAGAGGCACAAGACGCTCTTGGGGTAGGCTTAAGTGGATGCATGAAGCCTTTGGCGCCTTGCGCGCCTGGAAAACATCTTATCACGGCCATGCGTAACGGCACATGCGTGCCCAGCTGCATGTGTGTAGCTACGAGCAGAGTGGGCAGGAGAGAGTGAGACAGGCAGAGCGCGCCTCGAGGTATGATTGTAGGCGGTGATATCGGCCTTCTTCCGCTTAGAGATGTAGGCGGAGGTGGGAAGAAGGGCAGTTAGTTCGTAACAACTTTATTATTTTGTCAAAAATAATTTATTTTGTCAAATAAAGTTTAGTCACATTTTTACTCCCGAAACATCTACTTCTCTCTTTAACATCTACAACAATTTGC
>JAODAC010012232.1:0-24601 GCA_027575185.1 Mimaenictus wilsoni | reverse complement strand
CCTACAATCACACAACAAGAAATTACAATAAGAAAAATAATATAAAATAAATACACATCCAAATAATACAAATAATAACAAAAATAAAACCCAATTTGAACTGTTATAGTATATTATTTCGGGCAGATATTCCCAGCTTCTACTATTCTTTTTAATCATTGCCAAATCTTTGAAGAAAAGAAAGTAATCCCACATATCCAAAGAGGTGTACTGTTTTCTTATTAAAAAACATCAAATTAATTTTATAGTCACTAATAGAAGGATCCTTGGCTTTAATTTGAAAGGTACGTTAAAAAATGTAACTCACTTAAAAAATTAATAGCATTTAATCCGCAAGGAAGTGGTAATTTATAAGAAAAGAATCCAATATCCTGCTTCACTTCTGCAGTCACCCCGAGAATGTTGCCAGTCATGTATTAAGTGGGTTTCGCGGGGAGCCTGCATTTTCCCCCCTTTCCAGAAGGGGGGGAAGGGGGAAGGAGGAGTTGCGCTGCGAAAAAGGAAGTGTTTTCGCAGCGCAACTCCTCGAAACGAATTCACTCGCGGGCGCCACCAAAACAAGGCGTATTTAGGTGGATCAAATCTATTTTCCCATTACGCTAAACCCATTTCTGCGTTTTTCCACCGCATTACATACACGGCGGTGGCGTGGAGCATCTGTTAATTCCGGCCGGGCAACATCAAAGTCCTTGTGTATGTACGCGAATAGTTTTCTAACTAACTAGAAGCCGGAGGGCGCATTTGTTCTGTGGCACATCGAACAGACAAGCATGTGCATACCCTTCGGGCAGGTAAGGTTGGTTTATAATCCGTACTTGTTTTTGAAGCAGAATGTAATGCCACAGCCGGAATAAACTTTTGTTCATTTTTTTTCGTTTGTTTTTGCCTTTTATCATTATTTGTCTAGCTACATAGATGGGTTTTGCGCTTTTAGTATGTCAACATCAATGGATTTTATCAATGTTTGTGTCTTTAACATTTACATTGCCAATAATTCTGCTGTTTCCTGAGTGGAGTTATGAAGGGACCAAGGTTATGCATATGTAAATGATGTGTGGAGTTTACTTTTGCGGCGCGTAAGGTGCACTTCACTCGAATAATGTCATTTCGATGTCGATATTTATCGTAGGTGAGGAAATTGCATCGCTGCCAGTCGCAAATATGAGTTTCGTATATTATGTATCTCGTATCAACACTTGGCATTTCAAAATAAAAGTAGTTATCAATATTATGAGTATGGGTCAACATGAACACATTTTACAGTGGAATTTTATGAACCAATCGTTTTAAATTATGTAAATTTCATGATGTGTTTACAATGCAATTAAGTTTGAAATTATTATGATCGCACTTTATCTGTGGTAAATTTTTCAGATATCTGTTTGACATTAATTTTCATTTATTGAGTACAGAGTACAAGAAATCGAAATAATACATAACTCGTTTCGGGTACTCTTTTCGTTTTTTTTTTAATAAATATTTCTATTTCGCTGTAGTATAAACCTGTACATGAATGTTTGACAGGATGACTCTCTCTGAATGGCATTTGCCAGACCACATGCGGTCTATTCACTCCAGACACTCTGGATGTGAAGTAAAACAATCAAAACAATTTTCGAACACAATCGGTGTTCATCAGAGGCAAATACGGTCCAATCTCTAGACAATTCCTAAAATGGTGTCATAAACGTTTTTTACATTTTCATTTTTTACTCGCATATTTTTTAATGAAAATCTGAATGTGTTCTATTTCTACCATATATTATAATTTTGTGAATTCTGTTCCTAATTGCATTATATTGATTAACAGTTATTTGTTATTTATTCTTCTTGAACAATTTTAAACTTTTATTTATTATTAAATTTTATTATGTTTATCAATAAACAAGACATGTTAAAATAATCTAAAGTGGTTAGAGAGTGACTATTCAGAATCGGTATACATCTAAGGATTAAATATGTTTAACTGACCATAGCGACCACAAATATCGTATTGCTGCAGTAACAACCATGCTTGCGACTCCAACAGCCAATTCGCCTGCTTAGCAGGATTATTTAATCCCCACTTGAACGTAAACATGAGATGAGCCAACTGAGTACCTGTGAAATAGTAGCTCTCGGCTGCACGTTATCCTGAAATTGTATAGTTGAAACATAATCGACCAAGTTCTCTTACTTGGTAATATATAGAGATGAACTTTAAATTACAAGTACCGTATTATTTTCTCATTGTGAGATAAATAAAATTCCACATGTTATTGCAGACATTTTGATAAAGAATGCAGTTTTGCACTTGATAAAATTGAATACATATTTTATATATTCAACATAGTTTCATCATTGAAAAATTATTTCAATTGTTCCAAATGTATTTGGATGATTTCTAGATTGAAAATAATATACATCTTATTTTAGTAAATACTTTTTTTTTTGATTTACCGAGCATCGACTGCTATGGTCATTAGCTCTATTCAATTCTTGTTCAATGTAATTAGTCATATTAGAGGCTAATACTATTGATAAGAAGAATAATTCACTTATTATGCATCTATTTAATTCTTATAATATTTTTCATTTTTTTTGTCTAATTGGAAGCTACCGTACATGAAGTTGCACTTCGCTGCGTCAATTCCATGTCCAGTTTGACATAACTTCTGCCTAAATGTTCTTAAGTTCAGTGTATTTGCGTGTAGAACGCAATATTTACAAATATGTAAATTTACGGAGCTTATAATATGTAACTTTGTATTTTTTTTTGGATTTTAATAAAAATATATAATTTTAAGTCATCATTGCAGGGTCCCAAACAAGGATTTTCAACTTTTTGATTATCTTAAAGTTTGTTATATTAAAAAGGTCTGATGAAAATTTGAAATTAAACTTCCAATGAATGACAACGATATAAAGACGAAAGCATTATGTTTTGATTAAATTGATTTTATTTAGTGTATTGTATAGTTTTATATTTGGGAGCCCTGCGCTGTATTGGGTACGGTTAATGCGGAAGTCAGATAGCGCTGAAGGTTGGATTTCTGAGGGGTTTCCTCAGAAATCCACTCTATCTCTCTCTCATTTCGGTCGCCAGAAGAGGTGGTTGTGCCAATAAACGTATAAAACACCATCAGGTATTTGTTTCTTAAGAGTTCCTCCCAGAGGCGTTCAGTGAGTATCTAAGCAAATACTCGTGTGAAAGCGAAATTCGGGAAGAATATCCGGACTGCCCAACAGCTTCATCATCATCATCAAATTTTTAAATGTATTTTTTTCAAGACTATATTCCAAATCGGTAACAATTTATATAGTGTAATATACAACGAACATGGGATGGTTCCGTTTCCTCAAGAGTAAGAGAAATTACAGCACGAGCAGAAGGCGACTGCTGTAACTTATACGAGTTACTCATAAGCGTTTCAAAACGATTCTGAAATGTATATGTTGCAGTCAAAGTGTACATTCCAGCCAATGTATACATTTACTAGCCAATGCATACATTCACTTCCCATTTCAGTCAAAGCGTTCACTCACTATAGGAATGAACACTTTAACTAGTGTATGCATGTATTACCTAGATAATGAATGAAGTTACTAACCCACTGCAGTCAAAGCATTAATTAATGAATTTCAAAGTAAAATTTAGTTGGAACAATTTTTTTTAAATTTGAATTGCACTATTTTTTTCTTTAAGGCATGCACATATATTTATGTGCTCATTGGTTTAACATTGGCATTTAGAAAATCCCTGTCCCATACCTATCGACTGTTTGGTTGCAATAATTCCTAATATAACCCTTTTAAAATTCCATTGCGTGCTCCAATTTGAAAATAGTCATTTTCCGTTTTGTTTAATCCCAATCTTGCACGAGAAGCTCCCCGCCCTCTATCAACTTTCGGTACCTTAATTCTTACCGTCATTCCTACCTTCGCCGGAGGATGCTAAGCATCAGAAATTAATTTCATGCACGCATGCTTATGTAAGTTTTCTTTGGACGCTGCTCGGGAATTGTTGGTTTGAATTTTCAAAGTACAAATATCGTACATTTTATTACATTCCGAATTAACTAAAATGTCACATCCAACACATTTTCGTAGGATCTTATTCATTAGTTTTTCATATTTTTCCTTAGTCATACGGAATCTGTTACCTTTCTGTGGAATATTGTTAATATTTTCGTAGAATTTATCTTTCATTGCATCTTTATCCAGTTTATATTTATGACTAAAAATTATAATTATTTATTACTCTGGACACATATAAATCAAACAATACGGATACCAAGAACCCCAACAAACGGTGCAAACAGCCCTACAACCTGCAGCACGAATAAACCGGTTAGGTTTGCAGTTTCCCGGTAGATTTGACTCACTTTAACTAGAGGCAGTCCGTGAATGCAAACATTCACTAGTAAATGCATTCATTTCGATTATAATGAATACTTTAACTACGAATCTCAGCAAATGTATACATTGGCTAGTAAATGTAGACATTAACTAAATGAATGTTTTAACTGTAACATATATACACAACATGAGTAGAAAAAATAGTACAAAAACCACACAATAGATGAACTTGTTGATATTTGTGTATTATTATTGCGTAATATAATTTTTGATTGTTACTTTTTTTGGCATAAACGAAATTTTCGTTGAAAATCGCTCCGACTTTTTCGATATTTTCAAAATCGGCTTGGACAGCCGATTATGCTTACTAGATTATGCTTTCTATTTAGTAATCATTTTTGCAGTTGTTGATTTTTGCCGAATTGCCATTTACTACCGTTTCGGTTATTCTTTTCAGCACTCCATAAATCTCAAATTTTATTTTTTAACTAAAAAAATCAGATCCGATGTCGATTTTCGGAGATACGAGATGTTTCTTAGAAAAATGAAATAAAAAATATTTTATTAGATACTTATTGTATGCTAACAGAAACACCTTATTGAATCGAAGACTAAAAACAGAGACCCGATTGAAAATCTACAAAGTACTAATAAGACCCGTAATGATGTACGCGGCTGAAACAATGACAATGACAAAGGCCCAAGAAGAGGAAATAAATATTCAAGAAAGGAAAATTATAAGACAAATAGTAGGACCAATCACTGAAGATGACAGCACAAAACGGAGAAGAACAAACGAAGAGATAGCCGCAGAACTTGGAGGCGAAACAATAACAAAACTAATAAAAAATCCAGAATAAAGTGGCTCGGACATGTATGGAGAAAAAATGATACCGATCTAGTAAAACACATAATCGACTGGCAGACAAACACCCGACGCACCAGAGGAACACCCAGAAACACTTGGATAAAAGAAGTAGGGAAAGATCTGGTAGAGCTAGGGGTGACAAAACTGGAGGAAAGAAGCCACCGAAAGAGAAAACTGGAAACACTCACTACCTAAAGAAGAAATTAAGAAAGATGCGATTAATCCACCCAACAATAGGGATTTTTCAACTGAAAATGAGTCGCTATACCCGGGAGGGTGAAAAAAAGCATATATTATATAATTTATCATCTTGTATCGACATGTTTCTACTTTTAACCTTATATTGTTGTAAAATTGTTAAATTACTGAGTGTCCTTATATTGTAGGCAACGCTGGTCCATTGTTTGAAGTGATATTCTATCCCAAAGTGGTTGCCAATATCGCTTTCAAGTTAATGATATCCTTGTATTATACTTCTCGAATGCATAACTACGGGTATGTCGAAACACGAGTATCATCACTATCATCCTTCTCGAACTACTTCACTGCCTTATCCTTCATAGATTTAGTCAACTCGTATATTTTAATAAAATTATTTTATGTTTAAAGTTAATGTGACAAGTTTATTATCTCGTTTTGCATATATTAATAAAATTTACGATAAAATAATCGCCCTGACACATTTTATGATCCTATAAAACAAGGTTACGACCTACCATAGTAATACTAAACAAATATAAATATCCAATTATTACAAATATCATTTTTATTGTGACATGAATTGAGATCCCAATGGAGGATAAATCTCTGTCGATGTTTGCAGACATACGCTTGCCACTTAATTTGACGTAGATTACTGTTCATTACACTGCCAATAAAAAAACGGTTGTAAAATCCTGTCGAGGCGAGATCGTCACCGGGGATGCGCTGCGCCATGCGCAAATTGCAATTAGGCCTAATTGAAATTTGAATTTGATGCGAGCACGAGTCTAAGGCCAATCCGACTTTAGCCACGGCCCTCAGCAACATACAGAGAACTATGTACAATTTCATCAATTTATCTGCCAACTTCTGACACGTGTAATTCACAACAAAAATTAATTCCCTACGATATATGACATTGTTTAATTAGCCTCCACCCCAGTGTACAAAGTCAAATTAATTTCAGTTTTTCACTTTCGTAGGTTTATATTCGAGTTTAAAATGGGGTAAATAGTCGGAAATAAAATATAACTGAAATATAAAACTTGAAACTAGAAACTTTTCTCTCAGGCTTTTCTTTTTCTTTATTTCGCTGTTTTCCAGGGCGTCAAAGACAAAGTTTTACGATTATTCGTGCGTTCCGTGAGTGGGTAATACGTATTTATTGTTCTTTTTACTTCCGTTTACATTTGACTTTCAATAAACTGGTAAACTTGATTAAGCTTTGGGGTTTATGCCAATAGTTTAAGCTTCACACGTTATATTTATAAGGCAGTAATAATAGCATAGAAGATTTATCGATATGTGCCTCTGGTTTATTTACAGATTAAATAGTCCGGCACACGTTGCGCGTCTGCAGCAAATTGAAAAAGAACTGGAAACGACTGGGACGTACCAACTGACGGAAACGGAGCTGATCTACGGCGCGAAATTGGCGTGGCGGAATTCGGTACGATGCATTGGACGCATTCAGTGGTCAAAGTTACAGGTAGGAGACAGATTCAGGCAATAAACTCCCCAAACAGTTCCCAGAACCACAGAAAACACGAATCTAGTACAAATACTTCTTCTTGATTGTTTTCCGTTCTTAGTTCATTATTTGCCTGCTACTCCGCTTGGCTGTTGTTAATGTTTTGTATTACAGGGAATCGAAGTGGCTCCCAAGAATTAATTATTTATAACACTTTTCAGGCAATGTTACGTTTGCAAATCGTAGTAATTGATACAAAACAGTGATTCCCAAATTGTTGTCTTACCTAGTGTTGTCAAACATATGTCGATATCTATAAGTATCGGTATAAAAAAGGTGAAATATATATTATGTTTTATCAATATTCTGTTTTGCATATATATCCATACACGGATATCGATAATTTCGGTCATTTTTTGATATGCTGTCGAAGACTCCCAGTTTTCCAGCTGAAAAGACCTTTCCCGAGCGATATTAGTAACACGATCAGGTCACATTTTTAGATTCTTATCATTCAAAAGTTATTACTTAATTTCGATAATTCAGATATCAATAAATATCGATTTAACGGTATTTGAAATATTTGAATATCGATATATCAAAAATAGAAAATATCGATAAAAATAAAAATTAAGATTTCATCATCATCTGACAGTCTAGTCTTAAAATGCCAAATATACGTGAATGAGTGTGAGCACTATACAAATTTGATTGGATATGATTGAGTTAATGAGACTGGAGAGGGAATCTGCTATTCATAGTCATTCCCTGGAAACTTTTAAACTCAGGACCTGGTATTGAAAATAACATTTATGAATTATAAGAAGTTTGCAGGGATCAAGGTTTATTCCGAAAATGCTAATAATTATGTCGGGGACATATGATTTTAGGAATGAACGTTTGCAGTGACAAAGTGACAAAGAACAAGGCACTCTTCTTATGCTGACACCTGAATGTATGGTTATAATTATTGGAAAGTAGATCTCACAGTTGATCTGTGAGTAAAAGTTTTGATTTTTTTTCGACCGAAATTAAAGTGGCTATGTTAGACACATTCCATTATCGGGAATAGACATAGGAGACAGTCCCTCACAATTTACTCTCTGAACAGTTTCCAGCAAGCACAGAAATTACGAATTAAAACAACAACTAAGAACAAGCAATTGTAATCCTGGAATTCAAAAAATCATTTTTGAAATTTCAAACATTCTTAATTCAAGGGAGTAACTATAATAGGTCTTTCAACACAGTTCAATTAATATGGAGGGAAATTCATATTCATAGTTCCATAGGAACTTCTAAAATTCTATATTCTTATTTTTGTACCGCAGTTAGGAATCTATTCTTAATCAACTCCTTGAATGTATGAACATTCTAAAAGTTACGTACGTAAAATTATATCTGACATATATCAGCCTCAATGGCTTTACATCTTGTAATTTGCCGATTAAAATTATATTTTAATTATACGTGGTGATAAACCAAAACTGTTGTCAAACCCTAATCGAACATGTTCTTCATTTTCTGATTTGTTTATGCTCTGCGCATATACGGTGTAGTAATAACGAAATTGGCATAATACTAGTTAATTAAACAAACCTCACTAATTTGAATCCATTCTTCTCTCTATTAAACTGCTATCTATACGTATTTTGCCTATTCCAACTTAATTTGATTTGTTCACTACTAAAATTCGTAATCAAGAATTCATTGTCAAATTACATTATAATTGATTTATAGCATGGCATTCCTAACTTTACGAGTATATACCCAAAAACATAAAATCTTAAATATTTTATAATTATTTCTATTTCTATTGCACTACGCTAAATTCCAAGTAATATTAAGTGGTCATATCCCAGAGTGGTCGTAAATCCCAAACGTAAATTCCCAGTGATACCTTGATTACTCAGTGCTGGTTTACCAATGAATATTGATTAATGATACACCTGCATTAAGTCATGTGCGCAATAGATGTAATTGTAAGATTGTTGCAATTTTTATTACTAATTGGATTTAAGTATTGGCATTGAATTGCATTTAATAATGTAATATATACATTTGTTGATTCTTGTACTCTACATAAAATATTGTAAATTTTAATTTTCATAAAGCTTTCATAACGTTACCAATTGAAGTACAATTATTACTTTCCATGTTTGAGCAAAACATCTATGATTAATAATGAATGATATAAAGTTATTTAGATTCATTAACAGGCAAACTTCAAGGAGTTAACTAATTTAACAATATACTATTAAAATTATCAGAACAGTGTACGATTGTTTATAATTCTGTTACTCTGGTAACAAAGTTATAAATTGAGGAAAATCAAGACAATGTTCGATTGCGATTTTCAAAAATATATAATCTTCAGACGACTCTCTCATGAATTCTGCAAGGATAAGTATTAGGACACAAAGCGAACGTAAGAATCGCAACAGTTCCATATGCAAAGCGTTGCTTCACAAAGGCTGCTGAGTAATCCTTTGTGATAGCATACAATCCCACAAATAAGCAAACATCGATGTCACATTCGCGTTGGCAAACATTGTATATTCATGAAACACTCACATCTGCTCGGCACGATTTGTGAGCCATCACGAACGAGCTGTTGTGTTCATACATTAATTATAATTACGCCTACTAGCGCCGTCGAACAATCTGCATTAATTTTTCGCCTGCTAACTGATATTTAATAAGAGCATAAATTGAAATTTCAAGTAACGATTAATATCCATCAATTTTGTTCAGGAGCGTGTCAACAGCTATCCAATTTATTAGAATTTGCAAAAAAAAAAAATCATATTCTTCTGAAGTTGAAGGATTTTCTTGTATGGGGAGAACATTGAAAACGGCAAAAAACTTAGTCATCAACATTCAATTATGTTTGAGCTATTAGGTGCTTTAGGCCACCAATTTTTAAATGTAATTAACGTTAATAATTAGATGTCTTGGCTATATGACAAATCAAATTTAGTCAAATAAAAAAAAGAGAAGAAAAACCGGAATGAACTTTACAAAGTTACGATGTGTGAAATAATTACTAAATTTATAATCTATTATATATAATTGAAAGGGGGAAGATAATGCTACAGACCGGTTTTGTATCACATTCACTATATGTGAATAACCCTTGAGAAAAGATGATGCCGCAAAAATGTGCACGGAGACAAAATATATCTTCTGAATTATCATCTATTATCCAATAATTAGTAATAGTCATATTCATGTTGAATAATTATAAATTGAATAATTCATAATTATGATAATTATTATTTGTTTAACTTTCTTTTCAATGTAATTAATAATATTAGTGGTTAATACTATTTGAAAAGAATCGAACTCGCGTCCTTGCGCATCGAACTACCTCTACACTACTTTGGTGGACTTTGATTAAATGAAAGCTGAAACCATTCGACCAACTTTTACGTTGTATCGTGTTCACTACAGGCATAGACCACTCTAGAAAAGATGATGCTTACACACACACCTGCTCTCATATCTTCTAAATTGTCATCTATTATACAATAATATTCAGGTTGAATAATTATATACGCTACAATACGTAATTATAGTTAATGGAAGTGAAACTAGGATTATATATTTGAGAGGCCCGTCCGGGTGGCTTAGTGGTTAACACCTTGGCGTATCACACCAGCGGACGAGGTTCGAGTTCTCGAGGCGGGCACCACACAGTGTGATTATTATTCACATACCACTTAACATTAAGACTTCACATACCAATCTACAGACATCTGTAACTCACTAGACGAACTACAATCAACAACAACATACACCAACAATTCACACCAAGTACAAAAATTATGTAAAAAACACTTACATGATGAATTGTAAACAAAAACAAACGAAACAAATATAAATAGAACATATCAAAGTCGGAAAGACCCACAGAGGTCGATAGACGTTAAAATATGTGATATTATTATTATTATTATTATATTTGAGAGCAAGTACTTAGTACTGAGTTAGGAAAAAATCATTACTAAGTACTTGTCCTCAAATATATAATTCAAACTTCACACTAAATTGCCAAATCCAATATAAAGTGAAACTAGGATGTTTCCGATCGATTTTGTATTTATATCAACTTCACCAAAGATATAGGCCTCTAGAAAAAAAAAGAAGTCGTCGATGAGATGGAACTTGACATCCTTTACACCCCTGTTATAAGATGATACTACCGACTTGTTTTCAAATTGTACCATATCCGGGAACAAGACGATGCCTTCGAAAGGTTTGAAATTGACATCCTTCATGCTTATACTAGTGCTGTAGAAACTTATACACCTAATTGGAGAATCAATAAAATCCTAATTCAAACCCGGTACGAGACATCATATTTTCTAAATTTTCTGCCATTATCCAAGATGCTCAAACCTATATCTCCATTGTGTATAATTATAAGCTTTATATTCATCTGCCCATAATTAATTGAAAGAGAAAAAGCCATGCTTCCAACTGAATTTAAGTGGTATCAAATGCCCCATTGGTATAGTTTTCATTTTGTATCGTATTCACTACAGGTGTAGGCCACTCGAGAATCATGTCTCCTTCATGTCATGCAACCGATTTGAAATTGCCAATTCCTACCCATTCAAACCCGATCGGAGACATACTATTGTCCAAATTATTATCTATTAACTAATAATCATTGATATTCTACTCCCTGATGTTAAATTCACCACCATATATTTTACTGAAAGTTGCAAAATCGATTTCAAAGCATCACAAGGTAAAATTGCTCTTTTCATAAAAACTTAAAAGAATCAAAGAACTTAATCACTGTGTTATAGTGTGTGCGTTTTCCTAGAAAAACATTCAATAACTCGCTGGCGAAAGACAAGCATGGAGTTGCACCCAAAAAACGAAGTTGAAAATTGTTCGCGAAGTAATTCAGATGAATGAAAGCCCCCAAACGGATTCCACTTGGCTTTGCTTTTGCCACATCCCTTTTTGCGGGTGGGCTGTGGGATGCGCCGCTTATGGTTAGTTTAACCCGAAAGCCTTTTAATCCACTCGCCAGGTGGAAAAGGGCGGAAAAGAAGCGAAATCGCCAAAATAAAACTAAGAATTTAGTATGTGGGCCAAAAGAGAAGAAACGCTGTTTTTCCCTCCTCAGTGTTTGCACGCTGTTTACGTATGTCAAGGGAAAATAAATACAAGCTATGCATGGAACCACACGGGTTTCACAAGTGGAACACTTGAAAGAGCTGAACAGATTTAAATTCTTTATCCTTTTTTAACCCAGCGCATCATTAAATTTGCGGGAAAAAGCGCCAAACTCAATTTTATCGATCGTATTACGAAATCTTTAGCCTAGTTTTGAACATGCTTATTTCTAAGAGTCAGCATATAAAATATCCACATTTTACCTTCTGGCCGACTTTGGGAAAAACTGCATCTTTTCGGTGGGAAAATTACGCGAGATTTACATAAAATTTGTCGACTTTCTTTCCGGTGTCGCAGTGGGATGTGTACGGCAAACTTCGTTTACGCTTCTGTCGCTTGTGAGTTTTCACTACCGCTTCACGTCCCTTTGGAGGGATTTATGTGGTATTTTATTTATTGAATGTTCAATGTAACATCTTCTCTCATACGGTATTTGCATCAAGTTTTGTACGACTTAAACAAGAAACGTTTCCCTCGACATTTATCTGTTACCTTAATATTCTTGAAAACATTTAGGCTCTTTGTGCAGCGATAATATAACAATTTCGTGCAAATAGCTCAAGATAAACTAGGGTGATCTCAATAAACAAACAGTAAACCTGTGGAGGTGAAGGCGTTGTAATTGCTGTATAATTAACACAAACACATAAATAATTTAATATCAAATCAAAACGTGATGAAAGTGGGTTGTCGGGGGAGGTGGAAGATAAAGGGAAGTTTGCACAGGCCTGTTTAGCGCACGTGCAATGTGCTCTTAACTCAAAACAAGCGAGGACCTATTCACTCGGGGGAAAGGATGAAAAATGCCAGATTTAAATTTTAGATAATACACGAGTTGCTTTTGTTCACACGCTAAAAGACTATGTATTTCATGTTGGGGTTTCCTACTTTTATCTTGTATCGTTTTTATGCTTTCTCTTTGAAGAGAGAAAAGGTATGACATCCAATCGTGTTAATGATATTATTCATGGATATATGCAAATACTAATGTTTTTCTGCTAGATCTTTTATAATTCAAAGTTTCACACTGATTGTGTTTTTTGCGAATTTCTTACCGAATAATCGTGTTAATAGGTTATTTTAATCCCTATACTAATATTATGACATTTCATTGATTGCTCGAACATAGCTTAGTGATGTCAGATGACTTTAAATAAAAAAGAACGGACAAACTGAACAATGTATTTTGAAACTTTTAAATAACTACATGATTGATTGACGCGACATGTAGTCAGTACAGTTCCTTCTACCCGTCGAACTGTTCGTCGTTCTTACTGCCCTTCGGTATTCTGTTTATATACTGATTTTCTCCCACACAATGATTGTAGTTTCGCTTCACAAGTTTCTTTCGTGGTGACCTTGTACCTTAACAGTAGGCTTGTCAAAAAATAGGAAAACCCGAGTCTCCATATTTCCGGGTTTTATAAATCTGCGGGTTTATTCTGTTACGGTTTTATCTGTGAAAGCTCGAGTTTAAAATCCGAAAAAAAACTCGTTTATAGCGCCACCTATTGTAATATAAAAGGACTATACGCATGCAAGTTATTTTATTTTCATTAGCTATTAAAAGAATGTATAAGAATAATAAAAAATAAAGAATAAGTAAAATAAAAACAAAAAATATGAACAAAAATTTGGAAAAAGATAAATTCAATTACCAGTATTCTAAAAGAGCCTCGATTTCGTTTTGGAAACAGAATCAAGCAATAGTGGGGCGTTCTCGCGTCGATTCCGGTTCAAGAAACAGAATTTTTAGCTTCATCTAGTAGTGGGACGCAACCGCGTCGATGCTGGCACCCTGGATGCCGAACCCGCTACTTTCAAGATCAGATGATTCTGGTATAAAACCCGAAACTTTTACGAAAATCCGAGTTAAACCCTTGAAAGTAAAATCCCGGTTTAACACGAAACTGACAAGGCGGAAAACCGGGTAACCCGGCATTATCGGGTACCCTTGTCTTAGCAGTGCGTTAAGTCACGTACAGGTTCCGTTTGCGCGTACTCCTGGAACTGGTAAATATTCGATTCTGTTCATTGACTTCTTAATCTACTGAACATCTTTCTTTTCAAACCTGGATTTTGGACACATAGTAAGTAAAAGAAACAAAAAGATGTAGAGTTGAATGGCTAAACGAAGTGGAACGAGATTTAGTAGTGATGGCAGTAGGTATTTTGTATGAATTCCCAGCACAATTGTCTTAAAACTGGGATTTTGTCAGGATTTCCTGGCAGAACTATTCGACACACGGATTCTGGGACACATACCAAGTCAAATTATTGAAAATTTAGAATATTATTCAAGTATTCAAGATTTGTTTAAGACTATCGCACAAAACTTTTGCAAACCGCGTTTTTTGCAAGCACACCAAGTAAAATTGTCACAAAACTTTGGGACCAGGCAGGACCAATCCAAACTATATTAGGAACTCAGAACTTTTTGAAAAATGCATGTATTTCTGCGTATATATCTGAGGAAACTATTGCAAACCATAATTTAGCATAAATTCGACTAATTATTGCAAAATCCGGAAACGATTTTTCTTAGTATGCCTGAATACCAAGCAAAACTAATGCAAACCTCGGATGCCTGTATGAATACCAACTAAAACAATTATAAAACTAAGAAGCGTGGAATAGAAAAATTGGTACATAATATTACAAAACCATGTAAGGGGGTGCCAAAAGGTATTCAGCCAAACATTCTCAACTCACCGGAATAAAACCTATCGTTACTAAATCTTGAACATTTCCCTTAGATATAAATGACACAACCAATCATGTTAAAACTATAATTTCAGAATATAGGCAACCAAGTCCCCAGATTCTGAGTAATAGCTGAGAATTTATAACCCTAAACTCAAATAGCATTCGTACTCTTCGCTATTAATATCGTATATAAATTTCATGTAGGTCCACATCGAAAGTGCAGTACTTCACGCGTGATTAATACGCCCTGATTGTGGAATATTGAATGTAAAGCTGTGAATCCCGGGCAGTATTCGACGATTCAAAACGGCGCAAACGCATGAACTGTCAGGATTGGCATCTAGATAATTAGAAGTGTCTGTCTTGCTGTCTCGCATTCAAGGCAAGTCTTCAACGCTCGACACGCTCTTTATTAACGCCGGTGACAGCGACGCAGTGTCTGTCAGCCAAAAGTTTGAAAGTGTGAACTTATGCGACCTGCTCCGATTTCTAATTAAACCGTTATACTGACTTGTCCTCGCGAATAGGTTTATCCCCTCGATCGAATGGCTTTACAACAACTTCGAGCAGCAGCCAGATCAATGCGATGGGATTAAACGTACTTATCAGTTCTAGTTTCGGACGACGGCTCAAACTAAAAGAATAGAACTGTCCCGCAAGAAGCGTGCAGAAATCTTGGTGCAAACGAGGGCTTGATGGCCTGATAAGACCGAGTCATAAATATCGCAGAGGCAGGAAATCGATACGTAATGCATTAATGATTCAGCAGGCAATTATTGACAGAAACGTGGCGATCATTTTGAGATTATGTCGTTTTTTGAAGGCTTATTTTATATCAGTAGATAAACCAACTTTTGTTCGTTGTGGGGTAATTCACTGTTTGGTGTTCTGAAGAAGAAGCGTTCGGAAGAAGCAGTTTAGATAACATGAATAAACCTAAAATATCCTTAACTGCTTGTCCAAAAAAATAATATTGTATTAAATAATTGCCAATCAATTGTATTTAATTCGGTAACTTGCATGGATATAACGGCTACTTATGTTAAGTAGTTAGTTTAGTTAGTTTTTATATACTTATGTTTAGTAGTTAAGTGTTAGCTGATGTTAATATAAAATTAATTTCTATTTGTGGAAATTGGCCTATTAATTTCAGATTAAATAACTTTAGCTAAAATGTTTATTTGAAGGCAATTATAAATTCTAATGAAATTAATCGCTTGCCCATGAATTAAACCAACTATTTGGTATGGCCATTTCTAAATTAAAAGTTTAGTTTTCAAGATCAAAAATGTTTGAATACTTTTTAGCAGGTGCTAATAAAGTTTTAGCAAAAACAGATACAGTCTTTTAAAAATGATGAAGAAAATTATAAAATCTATATTTACATTTTTATATCTAACTAATTTTTTTTTCTAACAAAAATATGACATATTTGATCTCCATTTCTTTATCCACATGTAGAAAAAGATATTATACATATTGAAATATGCCAGAGTTTACAATTTCAATGTCCTCGCTTTAATTTTATATTAAAAATGTAAATGTGGTAAATTATAAATTGAACACTTTGGCGTATCACGCCAGCGGACGAGGTTCGAGTCCTCGGGGCGGGCACCACACAATGTGACTATTATTCACACACCACTTCACACATTCACCTACCCACACACTACTTCAAACAATCAACTTCAAACATTAAGACTTCACACACAATCTACAGACATCTGTAACTCAATAGAACAACTACAATCAACAACAACATACACCAACAATTCACACCAACTACAAAAATTGCATAAAGAACACTTACATGTATGAATTGTAAACAAAAACAAACAACAAAAATAAATAGAACATATCAAAGTCGGAAAGACCCACAGTGGTCGATAGACGTTAAAATATCTGATATTATTATTATGAATTGAGATCTAAGAAATTGTTCCTCGAGGCCGTTTGCATTTACAGATATAGTTTGCAAACTATTCTTCCAACCTTCCTCCTAATTTAGGACCTAAGAAGGTGTGTTATATTTTGTGATTTCGGGGGTTGAACTAGGTTGAACGCTGTTCTCTTCATCCTGACGACGAAGAAAAAACCGATATCGCGCTTATATAATCGCATAGCTTCTAAAAGAAAGACGCATATTATTTTCATAATTTGATAATATCTACAGCATTTAAGGATTCGTACTCACACATTTTTCTCGATTCAAAACATCCGTGTGAGTGCGGGTCCTCAAATGCTGTTCTATCAGAGTCAAAGTGCAATGTGTAATTTTCTAATAAATTGTTTAGAATATAAGAAATCACGTACTATTTTGAATTTTAAAATTCAATTCTATGAAAAACGTGTTACTACTTTGATTCTAAACAATATATTTGAAAATTGTAAACAACTTAGTCATCCATATTTCATTTACAAGCGAGGCGAGTACTTGACGATGAAGGTTTATCAACCACGATGATGGGGGTGCTCGATAATCTATCCACGATGAAAGACCAACGCTGAAGTAGTTTTCGATAAGAATATATGAATACACTCAGGAAAATTTGTACTGATCGGTTATACCGCTTGAATATTATTCACTGATTGTGGGGTTGTAAATAAATACGCCAAAATAAGCACCTACAAGTTGTCTTCCAAAAATAAGCATGGACTTTGATTGCCTGATATTTCGCCATTTTTGTAGAACTAACGGAAACGCTCGCAAAACAAACTTACGGGTGCGATTCGACTCGTATTTTTGCGAAGTGTGCGTCATGACAATAAACTTTTTCTTATAACAAATTGCTCCATGGAACGTGGAGGCTAATTACTTATCGGAGCACGCTCGTTTACCTCAATATTATCGATAAATGGTATCAAAATTAATTACAAAAATCTAGTACTGACAGACTAGTTTAAGTGATCATGAATTACATTTCAATTGTATTTTATAAAAAGTCAGTACCTGATAATGCGTCGTGGCGAAATGCGCAGCGCACGCAACTAAAAAATATCGTAAAACAGTTAATTCAAAAGTGTATCTTTTCTATGTTAAATATTCAACAAGTTTTATCAACAACCGACAGTCGACTCCGTCAATTACCTAAATTAATATTCAGCTTAGCAAAAAAAAAAAGACATTAGTAAAAACGAACTTTCTATTAATATTGTAACAAACCGTGTCACTCGCAGTGTATACCAATTTCCGTATCACTTAAAGTCCCAAGTGTCGAAACACATGTGCTATAAATTCGCCAGCAACCGCCGAAATTCGCAACAATCAAATAGGCAAACGGCACATATGCACGAGCACGTCAACGCATCATGATTCCGCGTTCGTATTTGTTGGCAGTGCCGCCTGTTATCCACATGATGGCTCGTTGACGGCGTGCCTTGCTCGCGGAGGCGGCTAAATGCCACCGCCACCACCACGGTTGCTAGTATCGTGCCACTCAATCCAAAACCGACTGCGAAATGGGCGCAGAAAAAAGCATGCATTTTAAGAACAACAACCTACGCTGCTTTGCATACGCATCATTTATTACAGAGCGTTTCTACAGAGCGTTTCAGAAAAGAATCTTATATAAACAAAATCTGATTTTAATCAGATTAAATTAAATCACAATTTTAATTTAATTATAAATAATATAAGGGAAAATATAGAATATTTATAAACTATTTAATTTATAATATGCTTCTATCAACCTTTAAAGGGCACTTTTTAAAAGATAAAGTTATAAAAATATTTTCATGTCCTGTAATTCTACACCTAGCAAAGTACATAACGGTACGATTATTATTCCGCTTTTTTTTTGTTTCAACGCATTTCGCGTGCATCTGCACCATTTCCAGCTTCTGAGAACTCACCATATCAGTTTCATTATGCACCGCGTTAACGGCAACATGCTAATAGGCAAAGCGAATTAAATTTAATTAAGCGTCGTCATAAAATTTTCTATTAGATTAACTAACAAAAGCGACCAAATTGGATTTTTATTAATATTTTTGCTCAGATTTAATATTATGGATCTCTCCAAAACTTCTTGTTGGATTTCACCATCTTGTCGTAGATAGTACTTCACATAATTACAGTTGTATGATCGAAGCAGGAGCATGAATAATGATTGCCTATTAATAGTAATACAGCTTTAGGGATTATGCTTATCTCTGGAGAATATCTTTCTTGTGTGATTAAGATTATTCCCTTTGATACACTACTCCTTAACCATATTGCCTTAACAAGTTTCTTATGATCATTGAGTATGAACAATTACGTCTTTATTGCCATTCCTATGTATATTGTCCGTATTTTTGTATTTTCTGCTTGTAAAGCGAGGCAAACTATTAAAAAAGAATACTTGATTCCTGGTAAATTTCATTTTAAATTTTATAAATCACCCTCCACAATACCTGGGAGTTTTATAAATTGAGATTGTAGAACAATTGAATCGATTTAAACATATAACAACTATTTCATTTTATAATAATATCACATGTTTTAATGTCTATCGACCTCTGTGGGTCTTTCCGACATGGATATGTTTTTTATTTTTATTTGTATGATCTTTTTTTGTATTGTTGTTACTTACAAGTATGTTTTTGTGTTTATACAATTGTTTGTTGGTTGGTGTGAGTTGTTGATGTATATGTTGTTGTTGATGAGTGTAGTTCTCGTAGTGAATTGCAGGTGTCAGTAGAGAGATGTTGGAAGTTGAATGTTTGAAGTTGGATGTAGTGTTTGTAGTTGAGAGTTTGAAGTAGTGTGTTTGTGTGTGTATGTTTGCATATGTGTGTGCGTGTTGTGTGAAAAATAATCACACTGTGTGATGCCCGCCCCGAGGACTCGAACCTCGTCCGCTGGCGTGATACGCCAAGATGCCACCCCCTAAGCTACCCGGACGGGTAATATTTCATTTTAATAACGCTTATTCACTAGAATATTTCAATTCAGTTTCATTCTGAATTCCAGATGTGTACATATATCAAATATATTCTCTGTGTTAGCAATTTTCATGCACAAATTCAACGTAAATGTATTTTTCTCTAACAATGTTATAAAACATTAAAAAAATTCATAGAAAATTTCATGTTTAATAACAAAATATAGTTAAAAAATAGCATTTTTAATACATTTTGCAGGTAGCCTAATAAGGACCGACTCTTAAATTGAAGAAATGGTATATCTCGAAACTATTGAAATCTGCATTACTATTGTGTAGGCATCTTGTTTTCGTAGCGTTGGACGAGGTTACTTTGAGAGATGCGTTAGTTCTTTTAAAAACAATAATTGTTATTTTGACGTATATACATCAAATCGTTAGTAATCGCAAAAGATACTATTATATCATCATAAACTTATTTTCTTATTTATTACTTACCATCACAATTACCAAAGTACAGAAAAAAATACTCTAGCAGATTATGGTTTTGTAAATTAAGAGAGGAAACCATAGAAGAAGCAATGGTATGATGCTCGAAATGCCGCACTTAGAACACGTAGTTCTGGGCAAATTAGGACTGAAATATGTTCATAGTGCCAAACGCGCACCCTTGTGCCTGCGCGCACGAACCAGGAAACCAAATCTATATTACACAATACTTTCGCACCTTATAGTCGTATGAAAATTGTAGTATACAACTCGCTCAGTTCACACTCGTAAGACTTATTATTATATTAAAGACTCGATAATTGGCTGCTGATATAAATGTTTGTTAAATGTGTAAATATGTTCAATACAAATATATGTCAATTATAAACTCTTCAAAAATGTATCGACTTTTGCACTAGATACAGATGGTGATAGTAAATAAGTTCGGTATTATCGATATCGGTAATTATCTATATTTGAATATACAGCAAAAATTATAAATATTAATACTTCGTCATCGCCTATACTGTTCAATTTACATTAATATGAAAACTATGAATAAAATATTAATATTTTCAGCCTATTATCTTACGAATAATTATAATAATATTTTTATTACAGGTTTTCGATTGCCGCTATGTAACAACAACTAGCGGCATGTTTGAAGCACTCTGCAATCATATCAAATACAGTACAAATAAAGGCAACATAAGGTACGTAATTTATCACACTTATTTTACTGATAATGATGGCAAAACCGAAATTTTGCTAAACTACCGAAGATTGTTATAAAGTGTACGTTTTTGTACGAAAAAATCTGAAATGTTAGTGTATTCATTTTTCATTATTCTGAAATATAATAATTTCTCCAGATTTCTGATTCGCATAATCACATTTGACATTTAGTTCGACTTATAATGAAATTCATCTTAGCAGAAGGTATGTATCGAAAATCTGCTTGAAAGCTACGCATTTTCGATTGGTAGTAATTCGTTAATTAATGTCGAGTTCTACATTCTCAAACAACTCTAAATCGCGCATACTTCCCCTTTTGAGCTTTCAATGTTTGAGTCTCACGGCATCAACGCGAATGAAGAATTCCCGGGGCTCCACTATGGAATATCCTTAATTAACACTAGCAACTCGAATAATGATGATGTATTACTCAATATTAATAAATCGCGATCCCCTTTCAACTTTATCGAAAAATTACCCAGAATGGCTTATAATTAATAAGCAGGTGTCTAATGTATTCATATTTATCTTGCCTCAGGTGTTAAAACCTGATTACATCGACGTGAAATAATGAGAATTTTTCAACAGTAATTAATGTTTACATCTTGAATAAAAACGAAAACTAGTTTAGGATGCAGTTCGTTTTTGTAGACAAGTCACAGAAGAATAATAAATCGTCGTTAACTCAAGCCGTTTACATAATCATTGGGCGGACTAATCCGGCTTTGGCGTCGTGCTCCGGCGGGCCTTAGAGTTTTAACCACCACTTGCTTTTCACCGATTTAGGTCCAGTTTGCGTCATGCTTTTGTCTTCATTTTCGCCACCCTCACGTTAGCGCCAAAAGCACAGCAGCACGCGAGCACGCTGCATACATAATGAAAAGCCGTATCGAAATATCGGTTCTCGGACAGACCGAAACAAAAGCCGATTCACGAGTTTCCCACTATTTGGTAACCTATTCTAACCTCAAAACCACATCCAGACAAGACCGTCTATTTGGGAAAATGCGTAATGTTCAAGATATGTAAGAAAATTTAACCTAAAATTAACATATCATTTCTACTATTGTATTTCATTTTATTAAAGGTCAAACATTAGATTATAAGGTGAAGTGGGGTAAGAACGAGCTGTTTTTCCTAATTTTCACTTTGAAAATATACTGTTTTATAAACGTAAATTTTTCAAAACTTCTGACAAATTATATTCATAGATGTTTCCATTTAACTTTCCCGGTCTAGAAACAACTATGGCCTAGGTACTAAACTCTTAACTCTAGAGCACCGATTGTCAGCTTTTAATTGCTGCTTTTATAAGTTCCCATAGGTCTTATGCCACATTCCCGTCTGAGAGGAATCTCAACTTTAAAGTGTCCCCAAAAATTTCTAAAAATATAAGATTACCACATCGTAACCTATAATTTGTTAAGTAAAAAGGCAAAAATAACTGTGAATATCAGGTTTAATTTCATTTAACCTCGCATGCGTACATTATAACACAAATGTTAAAAACATCCTTAAAATATTCAGACAGACTTTAACTCAGTATTTTCGAGTTTTTTAAACAAAAAAGTAGTGACACGATGACATGATTAATTAACAAAGGCTACGAAGATAGCTCAGAAGCAGTCCAGTTGTTATTGACTCCTAAAAACTAATTTAAACTACATTAACGGCGACATTTACCGAACCTGAATCGTTCCTAAGAACTAAATTAAACTTGTAGCAAACTGCAACAGCTATAAACGTTTTGTTCATAAGTTTTCACGTCGTTCTTTTATAACTAACAATATAGTTGTGTTCTAGACACAATATTCAGAAAGTGCTAATATTCCGCACTCTGCTATGTTGTATAACTTGTCTAACCTATTTCAAACTTCTTTAAAATACCTACCTGCCTCTACTTAGATCTGCCATCACCATTTTCCCACAACGTACCGACGGTCGACACGATTTCCGCGTGTGGAATGCACAACTCATCAGCTACGCCGGCTACCGACAACCAGATGGCAGCGTGATAGGCGATCCGCAAAATGTGGAATTCACAGGTATGCAACCGAACATATACCAGAGGGTATAACAAACGCATTTAAGCGTGTTTTCACTGCGTTGAAATGCACATATTATTACAATGTAGGAGAGTATGGGAGAATTTTCATATCATGTTTCATTCAACAACCGACGAGTATGCTTTTAATCACCACGATCTCGCGGTTGGGATCGCGTTTTCCACAACTTTACTTCAATCTACGTGTTCCTGTTTGAGCAACAAACTGGAACTTTTCCCACATGCCAAACCAGCGATGATGTTGGAGACTGGCACCCATAGCTCATGCTCCAACTGTGTCCGCAATTTACCATTCTTGATTCTTCATCTTGCTTGACTGTTTTCGGGCTACCAGCTTTCAGGGGATTTTCTCGGCGCGGTTCTTACATTTTGATGATCTTCAGACGCGCATGGATAGGAAATTAATATTTATTTACTCTACATGTTGCCTCATACTTCATGTCTCCACGAACCGCTACGGCTTTGTGTGTATAGCATTAAAGTTTCTCAAAACTTCTTAGTCTAAGATTACTTTATCTTCGAAATGGTTAAATCTAAATATAAATATAAAGAGACATTTTAGTCGAAGAGAACTATCCTCTTTGAACTCTATAAATTATTCTTTTTGAATAGTTCCCACTCACCCTTTGCCTTTTATGTATAAAAAAAATATAAATCAGTATTCGGAGCCGGGGGGCACATCTTTAGGGGGGTAAGTCCCCTGCAACTGAGTCCCTTCTGGGACCCATTCAAAAATGACTGTACATAAGAAAAAACAAGGAGAACAAATTCTTAAAAAGCGAAACATCCGATCATCTTAATTATAATCGAGACTTTTTAATTCATCTTGGAAAAAATATATAAGGAGACATTTTAGTTGCTATGCAAACTGGACCACTTGAATTCTGCCCATTCTAGCACCTTATTGAACAGTTAACATCCCACACAGCCTTCGAGAATCAGGAAAATAAGGGAGAAAAAATATTCAATGTGGTGCTACCGCTCTCCATTATCATTACGAGCATGCATCACTCACGCCGCCAGCTGAATGAATGACAATACATTAGCCGTGAGACGTTTCCCTTTCGGCGCAAATTTTCCTCGAGTTGCGCGTTGTGTTTGTGAAAGCTGTGAGGGAGGGTGAATTTACAGCGTCGGGCAGCGAGATAAAGTGCAGGTCTATTTGCAGGCCATAAGCGCTTTTATGCGACGTGTGACGTGCGCCAATCGATGGCCGTTTTTCTTTTGTTGTGCGCACCAATTGAGGTTGTTATTATTTTTTGGGTATCCCACACAATGTTTATATTGGTACTGATGTGATTTGATAGCTTTTGGAGATGTGTATGGACAAATTGTTACAAGTTTATTTTCTATTTAAAAATATTAGTTTAATGCAGACATTTCCAAACTTTTTATAGCTCCACTTTTATTTCACTTCTTTTGCGGCCCTGGGTTTAGTGTTTGATGAAAGTATCAGATAAAAACAAATTTGTTTTTTATAAAATTAACTTTTTTGGCATTATAATGTTCAGTTGCAGTTTAAAGATTGCAAATTTCAGAATAATATAATCGCATAATTATAAGTTCATTTTACTACTCTGACTGTTGTGAACGGCGAGGCAAGTTTGGAGCCCTTTTTTATATTTGTCGCCAAATTATCTATATTTAGTCTGGCGTGAAAGAACTTTTGA
>JAODAC010012231.1:0-82347 GCA_027575185.1 Mimaenictus wilsoni | reverse complement strand
TTGTGTGTTGTGGGTTGCGCATTGCGATTGTTGTGACTTTATCGGTGTGGATTTTTATTAATGTGAATTTTTAATGTAAATTAATAATATGAGTGATTTTGAGTGTGAATTTATAATAATAAATTCACACTAGTGGGGTGTGCCCACCCCGGGGACTCGAACCCCGTCCTCCTACGTGGTAAGCAGATGCTTTACCACTAGGCTGCCTACGTGGGCGCTCTGTCATCATTTTTCTATAGTTATTTGTATCATTTGAAATGTTGTATAAACATATTCTTTTGATCATAGCTCGCCATCTGAAGAAATGCCTGATGTAACCTATGCTCCGCCATGCTTTGCTATATTTTACAAACAAATTTGCAGTAAAATTCAAAATAAATGAAACAACATTAGAGTGAAAGATATTTGATTATAAATTTGAAATGCAATTCAAAATCAACTGAAACTTTTGTTATTACACGTTCCACTGCAGCATTTACAACCTCCAATATACATATATACATACAATATACATATACATATCACTATGCAAACATTTGAGCATAATACCACAAAGTTTAATCCAGTCTTGCAGTAAAGTTCTAAATTCCCGAATTCCTCTCCTAGTTCAACACCCTCACAGGAATACTCCTGATTTTCATAATGATAAGGGATGAAATTTGCCTCGTATGTATCAACACATACTAGCTGGCTGATGTTATCAATATCAGCTAGCTCCACTCCTACCATCAGTCGAATGCTTTGCAGTAATAGTAACAATATGCTCCCATCTCGATTTTCAGCGTAGATTGAAACGGCTCGCAGCCTAGAATCATCCGTGCCCATCGCCGTCGGCATCGAAACCGCGAACATCGCCAGCGCGAGGTGAGAGACAGATTACGTCATGGTGCTGATTTTGCTGCCCACTGCAACGTCGCCGTCATTGCCGCCACCGACCTGCTGTCGCATCATCCGCCAGGCTAACTAACCGCTAGCTCGCTCTAACCCGTTCCATACCATCCCACGTAGCAAATATAGTCACACCAGCCAGCGCGAGACGAGTAGAACGAAACTGGGCGCGGGTGGAAGAGGGGGCGGCCAACCCACCTCTCCAGGGCAGCGCAGCGGTATGCTAGTATGCCACATTTAGGCATTACCTTCCCCGAAACCCTCGGCATGGCGCTCGATGAACAACAAAAGCTGCTCAATCCTGGTAAGCACATCAAACGCACACTTTGCGGCTGGTTATTTTGGGCAGACGTAGCGCAAGACGCTTTTACAATCTTTTTTCATGTGTATTTGTGTACTTTCCACAACTGCTGGCCGAAGAATTACGCGAGCTGCGCAAGTTCTCAAATATGCAGCAGTGCGTGAATAATTGACTTGCGCATTGTGGCGGTGCCGTGTTAGCTTCTTGGTCCTCTGCGGGCTTATGAAAGAGTAAAACATTTTGGAGTGTGTGTGTGTGTGTGTGTGTGTGTGTCGGATGGTCATTTTGGGCAGGTTTAAACAGCTACCTGTGGTCCATTTTCATATCGTGTTTAGTTCACACACGCCAACAATTGCTGTTTGTTTTAATCTCATTTCATGTTCAGGGTGGCCAAATATTCGAAGCTTTGTTGACATTGGCATTGAGATATTGTCGTTAAATTTTAAATGGATTTATGTTTACTCTGTTATACAAACTAACATTATCTTGTTATACCTGGATTTGAATGGGTAATATCAAATTAGGTCAAAAGCATCATATTTGTCCGATTATTATGGTAAAATTTGAGATAATATTAGTTTCCGACATTAATTTTCCAGAAGATGGATGTTTGACTTCCGAAATATATCAGGACTTTTTAACTCAAGTTGTGAAAATATAATAATGATTTTCATCAGAATTGTTTCGCACAGTGAAGTCATTATATTAATAATATTACTATATTCAACAGTAAGTAACATGTTTTATCAAAGACCACCGTAGGAAACCTATTCTATAGTTTTCGATTTAAATCCGGCCGGGAGCATGATATTTTCTCATTCAAACCATATAATTTTCAATATTTTTTTGAATTTTTGAATGGGTTAAATTTTACCCCATGTTTATAGTATTATTGTTTGAAAGATTTTAGTTTCAAAGATATATGAATGTTTGGATATGTGAATATTCGGCTTCGAAAATATCAAATTAAGTTGAGTTCATAATATTTGCCCAATTATTAAGGTCAACTTTCTCATGTCTAGTGTTACTATACTCAAAAGAAATTACCTTGATTTAACATAAACCAATTTAAGAAACAACTACTTTTTAGATTGATATCCGGTTGGATGCATGACATTTCCACATTTTTATAAGCCGAAACACAGTGGTGAATGAGTCCTTTAGATGCGTCGAAAATGTATTCGCACTTGCGATATCATAGCAATACGTGAAATATCTGTATTCATTAGACTATCTTAAATCGATCATTTCTTTATCATTATTAGGCTTTGTCCTGTATGGAGGATACGAATCGGGAATATGTATTTTTCTACTCTTGTTGTATAATGTACACATTTCTAAATCGTTCTTGATGGAGAAAGGTCCAATATATAATACGGGTTCGAGCTCGTAGTTCTAGTTCTATGGCTGCGAGTGTATAAATGTATAATTCCAATTCTAGCCATTTCTTTGAGTTAATCTGCATTCTAACTTTGGCAAATCTATTATTGCAGCGTATTTTATTTCATTTAGGTGATTTTGGTATGTTATCATTTGCGTTAATCGAATAATTTGATATTAATCTCAGATTATATACAAAAATATAATCTATCAAAAGATACCACACACGTATTTTTTGTGGTTATGAACATATGTGACTATAAACATTATGGTCACATATATGAGTTAATTATAGTTTCATGAAGCTTTAAACACTATATTTCCATTAAATATATCATTTTCTTTGTACTTTCAAACAATTATAAGTAATTGTAGCCTAAGTGTGAGAAAAAACGTGGAATGACGTGTTAACATGTAAATAATCATTTGTTAAAATATGAACGATAGATATATAAGTCAATACATCGCAACTTTGACATGCTAATTAATAGTACAGTCATACATCAACGTAATATATCACCGACTTCTTAAAGAAGAAAATTGTTTTTGAATTTATTCGGTCGCATATATCATATTTTCTCTTTCAAGCATTAATCAAGAACACTGTTATATTCTCTCTTTCAAATATCAATACATTTTTTTCATGTTTTTTCTAGGCCCTTGACAAATACAATTACATGTATTCCAAACTTTATTGACTTTAAGTAAATAAAGAAAATTGCAGCTTACATGTGAGAAAAACTGGAAATGATATATTAAAATGTAAATAATGATTTAATAAAATATGAAGTCTTTACAAGTCAATACCAATCAGAAATACAAACGTATATAATCAATGATTCTAAATAAATTACGATCGAGTTGAGAATACTAATGAAATTTCAACCTTGATACTGCTTTGATAGTAACTTTCTGATGTGCTACTTCCACTCTAACTAAGATTGACGATCTACACACTACGTCATTGATTAAATATAACTTACAGGAGTATTTGGCAACCCTCTTAAGTTAAAGTCCTCGAAACAATACGTTCATTTCACATGATTGTCATTATTCGAATTTAACTTTAAACTTTCGAATATACAAAGCACCGAATTCCGCTATGGAATATTTGCTCAAAGTGAATATACGAGCAACATTACCATCACTCGAAATGTTTCACTTCACAGCAAACCGCAGTACTAATACGAGTATCTCATAATGGTTAATTCCATAAGTCCGTAGAGCATACCACTCCAAATAATAAAACAACGAACGAAATGAAGCAAACTAGCAAACTTGGTTCATGCAAAACTCGTTTTAATCTAGGGATATTCAGGTATTTCCTTGGGTTCATCTCGGCTTTGTTCTATTCATACATGTGTGTGTGTTTTTTTGAGGATGGAAAATCAGTTTCCAAATTAATAAAATATTTCCATTGTATTAAAACGCAATGGTTTGCGGGTGAGCGATGATCGTTAATGATGGCTGAATGTATTTTTAGGCAGATCCCATTTGTCAGTGAGCATCGTCGAAGTTGGTCAGCAGCAACAACCGAGCCCACTGTCCGATCGCAGTACGCAACAACTGCTCGATATCACGCCGTTGGAAACCGGTGAGTACCTTTTCATTGCAGCACAAAGAAACGTTTTTCCTCTCCTTCTTCTACCCGCATTTTCCCCATGTTTTTTTTTTCCGGCGGGCGAGGCTCGGTCACGAACGGATGAATCGTTTCGCGTTTCCGCGTTATTTCATTAATCACCCTGGCGAAGGAAACACCAAGAAATTGAGGAAGTTGTCTGTCATGGACAATACAACAGTTGTACATTCTCACCGTCGGACGATAAATCAAGGCATAAGTTGATTCGAAGGGAATTTGAAATTGTTCAATCGTATAATTCATAAGATACGATACGGCACGAGTCGATACTATACGAAAATCGAAAGCTAAAAGTCTACTGAAAATTTCAGATGATGTATTGTTTATAAACATTGTAAAAGTGTTGGCTTGTTTACTTGGCAACTATTCTTAGCATTTCGTGGTGTTTACTCTTCTTTCTTCTTTTTTGTTTAACTGGTGGAAGATATAATAATTTAATTCAGATAAAGTATATACAATTAAATGCGGTAGTAATATATAAAAAGATATTTTTGAAAATGAACTAATACATGACTGGAAAAAATATAAAACATTCTGCATTTGTTGATAATAATAAATGAAATATAATTAGAAGTTAATAGTGCGTTGCATTACTATTTACAATTAGTAATTAATAATAGTAGTACCTTCGAGAATATAAACATCTCTTTACAATTAACATAGTTTTCACAACTTTATATTATAAACACAACATCAGGAATAAGACAAGGGGACAGACTCAGCTCACTATTATTGAATATAATTATGGACCAAATTATATCAGAGACCACGAAAACCACTTAAGGATATAAGATCGGAGAGAACAACATACAACGCGTTTGTTAAGCAGACGACGCAACGCTATTCGCGGATACCGAAGACGGACTGCAAAGGTTAGGTCATGGTGTGGTAGAGTGGTGTGATGCCCTTGCCGTCCTTGTAGTAATGTTTTGTATAGATGAGCTGGACACATTGTAAGAATGAACGAGGACCGGATATCAAAAAGGGTTATATACTGCCACATGTTGGGTTAAAGAGACTAAAGACACGTAATACAATGGAGGAAGAAAGTGATAAACCAACGCCAAAATTGGACTGTAGCATCCCCTATATATAGCACATCCTGATACTAAAGGTATACAAAAGTAATATTTAGGGCCGCGCTCCGTCGCGTCGCTTATGCGCAACTTACTTACCAAGTATTTGAATAGCCTAAACGTGCAATAAATCCGGTATATGAAGTTGCCTAATTTATATAGCCTTGGCAACTATTCAATGCGGCAACACCAAGCAGCCAAAATAAAAAGCTATTCAGAACTTTCAATACGATTCATTTTTTATTAAGTTACTTCTTAACTTTTCTCAATTCGTACTCTGTAAATATTGCTCTCTTGGCTAATATTTATTAATATGTAATATAATATTAATATTTTAATTTCTTCATATCAGAAAAGCAAGTACCCAATCTGAATTTTCTTATATTCTATATGCGTTTATTCTTTAATACAAACATGTAAAACAAGATTTTATAAGTAGTTACAAAACTTGTTTGATCTCCGTAATTCCCTAATCCGCTTCTTCCTTATTAATACGCGGCGACGGAAAACATGTTTGAAGTTTTCCATCCGGCTGCAAAGCAATTCCGGCGATCGCATCTGTAAGTTTTCCCAAACTTTACCGCGTGTTTTTTCAACGTCCGCTTTATATTTTCGCTCGGTTATTTCCCAAACAGAATGCTAAATTAAAATGTTGTCTAATACTAACACGTTCAAGTGGAAACAATTTCGCATTTATTAAACTTTACTTTTCCATATGATTTCGAGTAAATTTCGAATAAATAAACACGGCACTAAATGATGCAAATGAATATTTGGAAAACTGCCTGGTAGCATGTATTGCGAATGATAAATAAACAGTTTTAATGTACTCACGACAGTGCCACCGACGGAGACTGGCGCAGATTTCCTCGATTTACGCGCTCCTAAACTGAAAGGTAAACGCAGCCCATTCTTTGAAATCGATCCAAAACTCTTCTCGTTGGCTAAAATTATCGTCATAATGAATACATTGTGACCACATAAAAGCTTTTCCGGTTGATTTAGTGACATGTAAACGTGATTTTTGTATTTGCTCACGCTCGAAGTCGTATTATTGATAGATAATGATTGTATTGTGTTGGGGGTTGATTAATAAAAAGTGATATATCTGAAAATTGATTTTATTAGTGTGTATAGGTATTTATCTATCGTACAAATTTAGGTTGTGGATTAACGTTTATTGGCAATGAGTCAGTTAATTTCGAAGGGTCAATTTCAAGTATGCGTATATTAAGTATTTAGTAGGAGATTCACATATTAACAACAGTCCCATATATTCTGTTCCCCTCTCCTCTTGATAAAATACCGACAAAAATACAAATAAAAACCTCTTTAATATAAATATAAATAAAATAAATAAATAAAATCTACGAGTCCTTTCTAATTCTATCAAATCACGACCTCTTCTTGTTTCCTCTTCGTTTTCTCCGCTACCCTCCTCCTCCCACCTCATTGGTCGATACTTCCAATCGATTTATTGTAATTTAAAGAATGTATCGGCAGCTGACGACTTTCCCATAGTCAAATTTTATTTTTTTTTAGAAAAATTTGGATCCACTTTATCCCCCCACAGTTTCCCCCCAAGTTATTTATTTTTAAAATCAGCCCGTATATAACTAACTTGGTTATACCTGAATCGATTGAGACTAATCCCAAGTTGCTGCTATTAATAGTTTCGAAGTTATCGCGTTTTGAAAAAAGAAAGAGGAAAGTAGGCAAAATCAGGGCTTCAGTTTTCGGTTCCCAAAAGGTTGCATGTAAAATTCAAAATCAATTTTTATAGAAACGCTGATCCCGAATATATAACTACTTTTTGGATTTTATAATTTTTTGGCCCAGAAATTTTGATCTGAAATTTACAAGGCGGCCTTATGGGAACCGAAAACGGAAACGGAAGAATTTTTTTATTTTCAAAACGCGATATCTAGGAAAGTAATCATCGAAACAACTTGGGATTGGTCTCAATCGATTCAGCGATAACCAAATTAGTTACAAACAAGCCAATTTTAAATATAAGCAACCAGTGGGGAAACTGAGGGGGGATAAAGTGAACCCTAATTTTTTTGTAAAAATTTTGAAATTTTGACTTTGAGAATCCATATCGTGGTAACTATCTAGGCTACATGCCCCAAATATTGTGAGAATACGCACAAACTATCTGACATAATACCCTGAGAGTTTCATTCCGATCGCCGTCGGATGATATTTTACGATTTTTGAAATCTTGTTAACTCCTTGATGCAAATAAGATTTTCCAAACAAATAGAAATTCTGAAGTTTTATTAATTGAAAAAATCTTACTCAAAATTACTCTACAAAACAAGGAAAACTACATAAGTTAACTGCATAATACTTTAATTTAAAAAATTACATAAGTTATTCATAATAAGTATTTTGCTGAGCAAGGGCAATTCTAAGAATTAAGATTTAAAAATATATCACGAAAGTTATTTTAGTAAATCTCTTCATGGCTTCTAATTATTACAGGAAAGGAGAAATTTCCGGTCTTAATAAAAAAGCTTACCGTTTCCATTTCCCGGTAACCTGAAAGTTATCCCCAAAGCTAAGTTCCGAAACTCATTGAACAAAACTTGTCATTTGCTCTCCACCAATTGCAACTTTTTTCCATGAAAAACTAAGAATTTCCAGAAGAGAAACATAAATTCTAACAGAAAATAGAACAATGGCTGGAAAGTCGACGGTGACGAACAATAGCTCTTAATTTCCACCGCCAAGCATTGGCCCACTATTAATTAAAGCAAACAATACGACTTAATTAAAAATCCATAAAAACACTTTTCCCAATTTTATTAACTTTAATATTTTACGTTTTGAACAAGTTTATATTGAAGCTTCGTATTGTTATATTGAACATTATACAAATCAATCAATCCAGGATTTTTCAGTTTTTCGATTAGAAAATTATAGCAATATTAATAGCTGCAATGCCCAATACCTGAAATTGAAAACCTGGCGATGGTGAGAAACAATTGATACATTAAATTCCAATGAGACTGAGAATAATGAGGAATTCAATAGCATGCCTGACAATGAAACGCGTACTTTGAAATTGAATCAATAGTTTAGTCTGTGATCGATTGTTTTATTATTTAAGTTGGGAACTTTTCTTGAAACCTATCATTTTATCCTTGAATCCATTCAATTGATAACCATTCAATTTTTAAGGTACTTCTTATTTGAGTGAAATTATGAATATCGTCTAAGATCGATGTGGATGATTATTGTTGTAGTTCCGGAAACGACCTTCTGCCAGGGGCTGAACGCCGCCAACCTGTTGCTGGAGAGCCCCCCGAAATGGGGGGAAGCGGCGCGCTACGCCTCCCGTCAGCATCGCAAAATCGCCGGCAGGGCCACGTTCCAAGGGCAGGTTTACAACTTCCTCGAACGTCCCGACAACTGGAAGTGCTTCGTCTATCATTTTGTTGTGTAAGTACTTACTATTTATCTTTTTATTGCGATTTTTATGTGAAATGAAACGAAAAAAATAAATTTAATCAGCCCTTAATCAACAAGGGGTATTTTTTTCATATTCCTCCTAAGTATCAGAACTTTGAAGGACTTTAAAAGTACTTTTACTAACATTATGTCGTGAAAGAAAACGTAAACTTTGATTTATGTGATTCAAATGTTTAAAAAACGAAAACTCCCGGAAAAATCTGTGTTTTTCACCTACAAGGCTGTAAAATATTAAAATTTATACCAAATTACAAGGCCATACAGAAATTTAGAAAATTATAATGATATATTCCTGATAAAATTGTAAATTCCTTTATTTTCAAACTCAAAATGAAATTAAATATCATCTGATGTATGTTGGGTTGCCTACGTTATAACCCTATATCGTATTTAAGTACCTCATAAATCACAAATTTTCCTTCATAAATGTATAGTACCTATCCGGAAATTATTAATATATTAATAATTCATGTTTTCATAATATAAAATAAATGTATAGAACAAAAATAAATATTTGCCTATAGATGCAGCTGAAAATGACGTTTTTATGCGAAAATTGAACGGATATGAGGAAATATCTCTGTATTCTCAGTGGTGGAAAAGTGAGTTATCTTTTTATCGCCAGTTTTTCACCTTTTTCAACACCACAGGTGAGACTGGTGAGGTCAGACCTCCCAGACGCAATGGTCCACCGGTCGATATTTATAGTTTATTATTCATTATGGCCTTTAGAATACATGAATATACGCGACAGTGGCGGCAACGCTATGACGCATTCGTATTCATGATAAGCAGATAATGCTATCACACGAGAACCACGCATAATATACCCATGCCACTGTCCAGCAATCAACTTAACACGTACAAGTTGTATATTTTCGAGCGACATTCCCACAAACGGACGAATATGTCCTACAAATAACGACAATAGGTGTTGGGTAATATACTCGTCCTGATGAATAATTACAATTACGTCCAATTATTTAATTATTTGCATATATTAGCATGTTAGTATAATTAGTTTTTGGTGTATACTAATATGAAAAATGGGGAATAGTCATGAAGATAAATGAAGGCCAATTAATTAACGTTTTCTGTTGTATTTTGTTTATATTGGTATGTAAAAACTTGATATTAATAAAAATTTCATGTGGGACCAGACAAGTGTTTCGTTCGGTCTCTTAAGAGTTCGCGTTTTCTTAATTTCTAAGAAAATAAAGCAGGAACATACTGTGGGGTGATGGGTGCCGGTTGATTATGAGTGATTGATGGATATGTTGATTTATATACACAGTTTAATAACAGAAGGATACGAAGAGATTATAAACACGCAACAAAGAATACTGTAACAATCGCGACGCAGAAGAGATGTTATCGGTTCAAAAGCAGAAGACTTGTTCGGGCGTATTGTATATTTTTGAATTTTTATGTTGGCAACACGTATGAGTTGGGTGCACTGCGTTCCATCGGGTGAGGTCGGAACGGAAGTCGGGCAGTTGAGCGGTCAAGGAAGGTTTTCTGAAGGGACCCGCTCTCTCTCTCGTTTCGACCGCCAGAGAAGGTGGTTGTGCCAATAAACATCTAAAAACACCATCCGGCATTTATTTCTTCAGAGACAATTTCGGTCGCGCCACTGAGCATCGAAGCGGTATTCTCGGGTAAAAGCGAGACACGAAATTCGGGCAGATTATCCAGACTGCCAAACAAGACTAAATGTCGAGGCTGGGAAATAAAAATACAATGCCTCCGATGTAGAAAAGGGTCGGTCCAGGTAGAAGAAATTGGTTAGCGAAAGAAGTGCATGCAGTGGTTAGTTTGGGTTGGCTTAGGACGAACATTTGGATAATTGGAGAAACACATGTTGGAAGAGAGGTATGGAAAAGTAGTTGAAGAGATGTAAATGCTAAATCTACAACTCGCCAAAGCGTGGCGGGAAACGCCGCAATACGAAAGAATATTATGTATATTACCAAAAGAAATTGAGAAGGGCGATCCTGAGATGATAGCTGTGGTGGATTATCCTTTAGGCTAGGGCAGCCCTGGGCAAATGGCGGCCCGCGGTAGGATTTTGTCCGGCCCTTGAAGCATTGTATTTAACATTAGACATGCATTAAATACATTAATACTAAATAATTACCCTATTAAATATGTTTGGACAGAACTGTTCCCAGACTATTGTCCACCATCGTATCAGCGAAATTACGCTCCCCTGTTTATTCATTCTTCTATTTTCTTTCCACTGCATTTTTCCTCTTCTAACACACCATATCTACACACGCCTAACCCATCTATTATCCGCCATTCATCCCACCTGACTCTAACCACTCGCTGCCTCCGATAGCTCATTCTACCTGATTTCTGAAGCACGATAAACACTGAAGTGGATCATTCCTACTGCATCAAGTCCGTCAAGAATCAGGTTCCTTGCATTTCTTACGTTTTTCATTCAGTCATACCCCATACTTCCACAACCTACATTAACATAGGTTTCACACATCCATCACAAGTTGCCACCCAGTTGTTTCCCCATACTCTTAATCACTCCACATGTACACCGAGATTTTCGTACACACCCAACATTTTTCTTCCATACTCCTGAAAAGCTAATGTGGAACTACTAATATTTTAACGCATTCACTCTTTTCAACTTCTCCCCCATGCATACCAACGCATCCATACCTTTCCACCACCCAGGTTTTCTACAGACCATCCATTTCGTTTTTCCCACATGTATACCCCTCTGCACACTCTTCAGCATAGTTTGCATTCCAGATCTGTCTTTCGTTACCAAGGCGATATCGACCGCACTGAAACACAATGAAACATAATATGGCATATAAGCAACTGCATAAGATTACTTACACTCTTTATTAGTAAACCAGTATCCGAATTTCCGATTTTCCCCTTTTCCAATGAAGTTTGGTTTCACAAGCCTATCTCATAGAAGATGATTTACTGAATCTCCGAAACTTTCGCCGCCATAACAATCAAAATATCTCTATTAAATGAAATATTAATTACTTGGTTAAACTTTTTGGGAAGCATCGATCCAGCGAAGGTAAAAGTGATGTCTTCCCTCGACTTCTGACTTGCAGCCAGCCTTCCTCTGTTGTCTGTCATCCTGTCGCGGTGCGTTGCATCCCAGTGGAGCCACCGCGTTACGCCGTGTTAGCTTGCAAAATTAATAACTCCCAGCGGCCATTAACTGACGACGAACTTTGCCTACTTTGCCTACGTCTCCACCATGTTCGCGTACATGTGCGACGCACAACCCTCCACACAGCAGAGATCTAAAATTCAATCTTACCTGCGCGGCTCAAATGTCTCCTAGGCTCGACTAATTTTGAGTGTCAGAGCTAGTGCCAGCGCCCGGCGGTGGAAAGGGCACTTACTTGATGAACTAAAAGGTCAAAGTATTCCAAACTGTATTTTTTATTCACTATTCCCCGGGATAAGATAGACAGAGCAAATGGATATTTTATACTCAACATGTACGTACACTTGCTGTGTGAAACAATGACTGCTAGTGGTATGAAGCTGATTTTGGGGGGATATAAACGCCGGGAAAGTCCGTGGAGTTGCTCAACTCGGCGATCTGAGACAAGCGAAACGTTTGAAACTTGGCATTCCGTCGAATTGGATGTGCAAAACTGATGCAAAATGAAAGCTGAATTACTCTTGGGAGCGTTAACTTTTTAGTACATACGTATGTGAATCTTTCGAATGTGAAAACCATCTCTCTCTCTCTCTCCTTTCATTTTCTCCTAATTGTAAGCATACCTAATCACAAATCCAGCATAAGGATCTTTATTTAACCTAACTTAACATAATGTAATTTAGTACAATCTAATTTAATTGAACACAAATTAACCCAATTTAACCAAATTTAACCTCACCTCACCTATCCTAATTTAATGTAATTTCTCCGAATTTAACTGTATTGAACCTAATTTAACTTGATTTCTCCAAATTTAACATATTTTAACTGTATTAAACCTAATTTAACCTAATTTAATTTGATTTCTCTGAATTAAACGTAATTTATCTTGATTAAACCTAATTGAACCGAAAACAACATAACCTAATTTGACCTAATTTAAGCATTTAAGCTATGATAAAATTTTGCTATGATGTTGATGTTTAAAACCATATTATGCCCCTATTAAATGCCTCTACGTTATGACTAAATAATTACGATTTTATCGCCGATAAAGCACAAATTCAATATGCCCACAGCATAATGATAAATTAGAACGAACATGAATCTGCATGACATTTATCAGCATTTATTTATTGAGGTGAAACGTCCATAAAATTATATAAGTAAGCAGAATTAAATTAAATTCAAATTTGAACGTCCAATAATTTGCATAATACTCGTCATAATGAAAAATGGGATTAGAATCACATGGTTGACCAATTGAGAATGCTGTATAAATCAACACATCATTGTGAAAATAATAAAGGTTAGCCTGTTGCTTTTTTGCAATAAATATTAATGTGCTTTTGTAAAAAAGGTATCTAACCAAGAACTGGTCGGACTTTTGGAACGTAATTGTGAGACTCGACAATTTAGGCGTTGATTAAGGTGTCAAATTCTAAAACCCGAGATTTAATTCGATTTTAAGCCGTCTGCCAGCAATTTAGCGGTTAGTGGAGAGTGTTTTTCCCGGGTGTATTTGCCGTCAAGCTTCGGGTACGTTGCGTAGAACGCAGAAAGTTATTAGATGGGAGCAGAAGACTCGAAGGCAGCAGCACCTTTGCGGAATCGGAGCGTATTGAATTATAAATGTTTCAATTATGGAGCGGATATTACCGAAACGCAGGACAGGGACCCATGGGCGAGGTCGAAGAAGATTATCCAGTATTTTTCTATCTTTTCAGATTGATATCGATGCGTACATTCCGCTTGTGGCACAGAAAAATCATTGTAGTTGAATGAAATATATTATAATCGAAAGAGTCGGTCACAGGATACGGCTGAATCCTGTTGTATGCATTAACAATGTCGATTAAGTTATGATCTACACAATCTATGGCTGATCATAACAGTATTGGTAGATGATGTAGTTCTAGGCAAACAAACTCTATAATGGATTCACGGTAGACGGTGAGGCCGTTGCGGCGTCGTGCATTGCTGTGCTCGCAATAAGCCGTGAGTTTGTTATGTGTGTTGCGAACTGCTGACAACATCAACCTTTGACGAAAACGCCAAAGGTCTTTTATGTTAGCAGGACCCGAACTACCCGTTCGTTGACAGTGATGATTGCGCTGCGGAGACAAGTAGACACCTCGAAGTATGGCTTGTGACTAACTTTACTTACACAAATTTACAATTACATCGACTGGGGTCCACACACCCACAACGCCTTTCCTCACAATCTTCCACCTCACGAACCTATCCTGGATCAATCCGAGCACACTCCGCCTACCACTCTCTCTCTCTCTCTATCAAGACCTACAAGGTGTGCCACTAAACGCTATCCTTAGGCACAACTTTGGTCAAACATCTGCGAAGCATATTTCGTCACTCGCAAGCCTAGTCGTCCGATCTGCGGGAGGTCGTGAAAGATAAGATGGTACCACCGGACGTGCTTAAACAATTCACCATCGGATCGGCTACGCTTTCCAAAACCACCCAAACGGCCAAAATGTGCACGTCGTAAAATGTCTTTCCATTGCAGTTTTGACCTTCATAAAAGCTTGGAAAATATTCAACGACCATGCGCAACGGTTCCCAACAATGTGCGAGCGCACGCCGCGCTGCTGTCAGACACTGCGTCCTTCGTAGCGCATGCGCGTGCCATGCGTAGCGGCACCTATAAATGTTGAAATTTATAGCATTACATGCTCGTCGAATTGGTCAATAAACTATAATCTCTTTCATTATTCTACCAAAATTAAATACAATATTGTTATACTTTCTGTGTTAACAATACTTCAATTATTCTTAACACATAAATTCTAACTGCTAACTTCTTTTATTGTCTATGCTCAGCAAAAGTTTCATAATATTTGTTTAACATTTTTAAAAGTTAAACAATTTAAAAAAGGATAATGAAATATAATAATTGATTTAAAACCACAATAAATCCGAGTAATTCAAAATTATCTTCTCTATAAAAACTTGCGAGAACGCAAATAGTACAGCGGATCAAAGTCGTCAAAAACTTATCCAGTTTTTGATAGCTTTTGTTAAAATGTAGAAGCCATTGTTTAGCTACAATAAAATTTAAGAGCACATAATAGTTTATAATAATTCTACAGGTTTATAGCGTAATTGTCGTAAACATTTTACGTTTTGCTCGCACAAACGCGTTCATACCACTGTTAATGGTGGAGGTGGCGTTGGGTGATACATTTGGGTGAAGGCGCGGGGGTTGCGCAGGGTGCAATGACGTCACACGCAGGTGGCGCGCCACTGGGCCGCCGAAAATCGATAGCAATTAACGGTCGTGTCGTGCAATAAAAAGAAATGCGCTAAGCAAAAAGCGTTAAGTGAGTACACATACTTCAAGTATTTCGGAGAGTTCTTATCTTACACGCCCGAAATTATCCACTGCGACATTTTTTATAGACATCAAGGAAAAGATGGCAGAATTTATTTCATGATTATCGAATAAATTCCGACTGCAATCAGATGTTTCTCTGAAAATTTAAGTGTAACACTGAAATGGATCAATATATAGCTCATTATCACTGATAACTAATACGATTACACGTCATTATACTCTTATACATTGATAATACGAGTATATTGAAGTTTATTCAAGGTATACCAATGAATATATATCGATGGACAGTTGCGTCGATGTTTTGAGATAGTAAACATAACCGTGTTTAATTCCCAAAATCCTCATGAATGAATAAGTAGCTTCAGTACTCTATCAAGTCCATCAACGTCTTCATTATTAAAGTTTGGCGTCTGTATTTTGTGACGCATCGCTTAATTGATATCGATTGCACACGCGACAATGGGTCTGTACAAACTGTCCCAGCTTCATTCATTTATAAGTGTGAGCTCAAGTGCTGCAGTTGAAGAGCTGTCCAAATGTATCGCGGGTAATTAGAGAAGTGTGAAACTTTCTGTTTATAACTTTCACCATCCTAAATTATACATACTGTTTCGTAAAAAATAATAATAGGAATAGGAATAGGTTGAAGGCCATGATTCATTGCGCATGGTGTGCCTGCAGTTAGAATACATGGGAAGGTGTTTTCCTGGTCATATATGGTATGTTAATTAACATTAAATTTGGATTTTGTAAACAAACAAATGTTATAAAATATTGACTTGTGTTGACCCGTCCATGATAGGATTAGTGCAAAAAATTGTACATGTTTTAAAATGATTGCCAATCATTTTTCGTGGTTGAAGTTTAAATCATTAGAATCAGAAATTCATTGAAAATTTATTAAAGTATTTTCAATGCGTTACATTATTTTAAAAGAAAATATTTTAATACAAGCTATTATTCCCCAATGGTTAGGTTAGGTTAAGTTAGGTTAGGTTAGGTTAGGTTAGGTTAGGTTAGGATAGGTTAGGTTAGGTTAGGTTAGGTTGGGTTAGGTTGGGTTAGGTTAGGTTAGGTTAGGTTAGCTTAGGTTAGGTTAGGTTGGGTTAGGTTAGGTTAGGTTGGGTTAGGTTAGGTTAGGTTAGGTTAGGTTAGGTTAGGTTATATGGAATGAAACCCTGGAAGAGTACAAAATGAAACTTGCCTTGCCTTGCTTATATTTGCAAGGCAAAAGTGATGGTCATAGGTGAGAAACAAAATATTAATATAAAGACAGGAAGAAGAAATAAGTGCCAGAATTGAGAGCGCCATAAAAACATATTACCAATTGAACAATGGTATACTTAACAAGACTATACAAAACAATTTATCTACCTATTTTGACATATGAAAGTGAAAACTGGGTACTGAACAACAGAGATAAGAGTAGACGGCAAGCTGCTGAAATGAGATGTCTGAAAAAAATTGTAGGAAAATTAGAAATGATGATATTCGGGCAGAACTAAAAATTGATCTCTTAGAAAAACAAATAGAGAAGAAACAACTAAATTGGTGGGACATCTAGTAAGAATGCCAGAAGACAGACTATTAAAACAAATTTGGCAAACAAAAGCTGCAATAAACAGAAAAAGAGATAGGCCCAGAAAAGAGTGGGATAATATAATACAGAAAAGCATAATAAAATACGGAATAACGATAACTGAAGCAGTTGCCTCGGTGGTGTGTTCAATTATTATTGACCAGAAGGTCCTGGGATCTTGTTCTTGCGGTATAGATTAGATCGAATTATTCTTCTGTAATTAATCGTGGTGAAGTTCCAATCAGAGGATCCGATTAATCAGATTGCAAGTCTTCAATACTTGAATTACTCGTATATCAACTCATTTTATTCCTTCCTAAGATTACTTCATTCCTATTTACAATCGGCCAAGATGGGCTGCAGGGCTAGTAAGCAAAGTAACAATTGACTTGTCCACTAGACAACTTAACATCAAAGTTTTCTCACATGTCTACTAGTGTGCTCTCTTCTTTAAGGTACGTCCGGAACTATAACAAATGCTGAAATCTGAAGTAACAATTAAAATCAATTTCAACATTATTTCACCTCCGGTTAAACATATGAAAATGTTCTTTTACTTTTATATATTTGAACAAAAAATGCATCTAGCAGGAATGTTTACATTTGTAACTCTACATTTCATTTGTTTTATACAATTTCTAGATTTAAAAATGCCCACCATTGTTTTAGATTCCAATTTTATTTACCCTATGTGAAAAATTCATTTCCAAACTGAAATTCCATAACTATTCTACACACATTTGAAATCAATATTTGAAGAATACTTTTCATGATTGATTACGCAAATTACGTTACTATGTAAACCCGACAGTAAAATCCTTTGTTCACTATTTACACTGACTTTTCCAAGCTATTGATTGATTGTCATCTCGTCAATGATAAAACGTTCGATTTCACGACTCCTTTCTTACCTTCTCCATGCGATATCATCTCTTGATTGAAACGAACCCTACAAAGCAAACTCGGAAAGAAAAAAACCTGCAAAGGATAAGGTTACAATTGCTGTAATTTCACAGACGTCTCAAATTAGTAGTAAAACTTAATGCAAACAGTCGTTAAATCATCCATTAAGATTTCGACGAGACGTATTTTAGCTATTTAACGGCATTGGCTTTAACACATTTATCTGTGTAATCGCTATTTTAATACTTTGGTGCCAAGGTAATGACTGTTCACCAGGTATAATTGAGATATCACGTAATTCTAACTATTTAAATTTATTAAACTTATTAATACATTTGGAAGCATTTCTGCTGCATAATCATGGACGTGTTATAACAATTTCTTACAAGTAACTTAGAAGTAGAACCAAACACTTAAAACTAAAACGCGAAGAATACATCGCAGCAATTCCCTGTGGTATCCTTCTTCTTAACCCAACTTCTATGCGGTGGCGAGGGAACATCATCTCAGAACCGTATGGAGAACCGAAGAATTAGTTAAATGGATTTGTGCTCAGCCAATAACACACACTAATCATAACTTAAGATTAGGACTTATTTCATACATGCTATGCACCTGATCATTTGTGAAAAATCCTGTAAACAGTTTGAAAATTACATTTTAATGTTGTAGGTTTCCAAAAAGTACGGCACACAATGCATTAGAGCAATTATGAAACGTTTGTACTTACCAGAAAGCGCGAGAAGCGAATTTTTTTAAACTCAAAGCAGTATCCATATATGTTTTGTAGAAATTACAGTATAAGGCTTACACTAGGATAATTTAGGTCTGAGTAGGGTGGTGGATGGGGGATTTTAAACCGAACGTACACAAGCCCTAATCATTGGGCAACTTGACGACAAATTTCGACGTTGCTACGCTTTTGCTCGTTGGTGGCGAGGCTGTCCCCAACATCAGACGAGCGAATACCGGACAGCCTCGCCACACCTACACGAGGATGCGTTTGAATATGTTCGGCTGCAGTAAAGGACTGACTGAGGGGACTGATGAATGTATCGAGGAAAACTCGGTGTAAACAAAAAAGTTTAAACAAACGAGAAAATAAGGCTGATTTGATTTGTTCACATAAATCAAGAAAACATGAATTTTGTTCGGGTCACAGTTATATGTGATTATGAATTTGTTTGAAACAATTGAGCATTTGCATGTTTAATAAACAGAAGACTTCTTCGATTTTTTTCTAAACAAATGAAAAATTAACAATATTTTATTTAGTATGTTCATAGTAAACTTTGATCGACAATTGATGCGAAACAATTTAAACTTACAAGGAGCGTGCCTCAATTGTCCGACACCGAATTGAATGAAAAATGTTGTAGGCGTAGAACAAATGTAGTAATATATCTTACTCTATTTATAACCAATCTTTGAAATTTCTGTGTGCGCAAATGGCTCAAAATACTACACGTACAAATATTTTCATTCAATTCCGTGTCGAACGATTGAGATACGCTTCTTAACCAGAAAAATATCACTGTTGACAGAACATGACTTATATTCATAATTGATTGATTTTCATAGATGTAACTTCAAAATTTCACCTCAAATGATTTATTTTAGACGACTTCCAATGTTACATTATTCAGTAAATGGAATACTAAATGGTAAAAGGATTGCTCCATTTGGTAGCAAGAGATTTTTTTATCCTTTCATTTCATTTCTGCCGATTCCACGTGCCAGAGCGTGCTTTGTCCCCAATGGCCTCTGGGTTTCAGTACGTTTTTGTATACGCTTTGTGTTCTTTGTACTGTAGATTTTCACTCGACCGCGCGGTCAAAGTTTAACGAAGCAAACCAAAGGGAGAAAGCGTCGAGTAAATAAAATATGGAGAATCGGTGGAACGCTAAACTAGAATATTAAATTGTGGTGGTTTACAAGTTTTTAAAATTAAATTTTTAAATGTTTAAAGGCATATATGTCCGGGTTTAATGAATTATGAAATAATGCTTAAATTATGCATATAGTTCCGTTTCCATCTGATGTTCCTCTTTTCAATAGCTTCTTCTAGGTCTTCGGCTTTATGTCTTTCTTGAGGTCTCCAAAGCATCGCCTTCTTGGGTATTTCTTCTGTGGTCATTCTTTGCACATATCCGTACCACTAACTGACCTTTTTGTTCAAACGTCAAGGCCAACTTTAAAATGTGTGTTGTCCCGGTTGCACTGTTCTTCCGTGTATATTTCTGAAAACAAAATATTGATCAAAGATTGATCAGGTGTGCGATTTTGCCTCTTTCAGCACGGCGCCGTGTGTCTTCTTCTTCGTTCACCCGCCTTGTCGCTGACCGGGCATAGGCCTGTAGCGTGTAATTCTTCCAGAATTACTTCTGTGTTACTTTGAGCATATTAATTCCCTTTGGGTTGGTTGCTAGCCTCATCCAAGTTGAAGAAGACTTCTATAACGACAACGGCAGATATGGTTGTCGGAACGAGTAGAGGTGTGATTGTCACGGCCAGGATTTGAACCTGGAAACCCCTGCGTGGTAAGCAGCGATCTTACCAACTGGGCTACTACGCTCTGGTGCCGTGTGTAAAGAGATTAAAACGCACGGCGCCGAGCGTATAGAGGCAAGAACGCATAAGAGATGCTTATTTGTTCTGTGCACTATGCGTTATTATTTGTTTTCGGTTGGGGTCGTAGGTAAAATATATTACTAACGGCCCTTTTCTTTAGACACCAAGACCAATATTAAATTTGTGTTGTCCGGCTACACCGTTTTTGTCTCTTTACAAACGGCGCCATGTGACGAGCGTAAATAGGCAAAAATGCACGGCTTGAAGAGAACCGTGCGTAAAGGGAGGCTTACTTGATCTGTGTTCCATGTGTGATTGTTTATTTTCGGTTGGGGTCGTCGGTAGAGTATAGTACATTACTCGTGCGCAAACTGCATATTACGCAGAGTGCTAACTTCTGTTCGTTCTTAATATGTTGTTCACTGCACTTGTCACATAATCTACTATTAAACACTGAACCGCAATTCAAATATTGCAATAGCGTTAAAATCAAAATCTTTTCCAGCGATGTAAGAACTGCCAAAGCCATTAAAATTATGCCATGCAATAAAGCCGTGGAAACACGTAAAAATTGTGGTTAGGCAGCGTGAAATAAATATCCACAGTTTCGTGTAAGCCGCACGGCATACGTTGAGTAATTGCCCGAATACCTTGCGTCATACGCCCGCACACATTTGCATTGCCTGTATGCGTTTGTGTATGTGTTTCTGCTTAACTTGTTATGCGTTTTTGTGTTGTTTTCGGTGTTTGCGACGAGGCCAATTATACGGAAGCTGCTCCAGTTTTGGGCCCGCGTACGTTCACAGTCAGCCACGGTTACGAGTATATTCCGTCCACGATTGGCGTGCAAAAGTTACTCATTGTTGCACCCGACTCGGCACGCCAGTGGGGCATGCAACGCGTGCAATATAAATAAATATACGCTTTAAATCAGCGCAACTTAATTGGAACACAGCGCAACAATAATACGCCGAGTCTACAACTCAACAGTGTTACATGATTAAAATAATGCGCTTTGGATGCGTCCAAATATTTAATATTTGTGCATTCGTTCGTTTGTTCGCTAGGGAACGCATGGTAAAAGCAGAGTGCATTTGGTGATTACGCAGAGTGAAATAGAGTATAATTGGGTGGTGTTCAAATTATGGCCGGTTGTAGGGCGCTCACTTCGCGCCTGATCCAGCGAGAGTCGGGTCGAGTTAGGTGCATTTGGCAGGTCTGTGGGCAGGATCTAGAGATCCAGGAAACCGCGCTGCAAGCCAACCACGGACGTGTCGCCTTTCATTTGCTCGGTTATCTTTCAAGCGGGATTAGTTTAATATGTAACCGCATCCTTTGGGCGTTTGACGATGCCTTGGTGGTAAAGTGGGTTACTCCAATTTTCAAACTGGTTTTTCCAGGACTTTTTTTGTTTGGGTTTAAATAGGATTTGGTGTTATGAAAGGAGTTCTTTCTTTGATATTTTCAAACTGTTATTATAAAATACTTGGTTTATTAGTGTTTTAATAAATTAGATATTTTATAATACAGGAAAGACAAGCGTGTGACAGATATGATTACTTTGGTAAGAAATATGTAGACATAGACTTTGAGATTCTCTTCTTTATTAAGTGGTTTGAAGTTAAAAGGCTTATCATAAATATCAAAAATCATTCTCTGAAAACAAGTTCAGAGACTAGATTTCAGTCTTAATAATATACACTTTTTTTCTTTCTTTTTATATCTTTATTATTGCAACGTATTATTTTTAAATAGCTTTGTCCAAAATGAACTCTCTTGATCGTTATAGTTTTCTATCATGAAATATGCCATGATTTCAAGGATATTCGAAGAAATAAATATATTGTATTTCTTTATTTGGACCAATCTTCTTAGTAATATAAGCTTGGTAAATGCATTTTCCTGACAAGCTTCAGCCATTAGAGGTTTTTGTTAATAATTTATCATCTTTGGTTATTGACAAAATCTACAAGATAAAAAATAAAATATACAAAATGTACCAGATAATTTTGGTATTTTGAAATTAAAGAATGGTATTTTTCCTAAATAAAGATTGCGAATACGATTATAGATTTTAGGATTGAAATACATAAAAAGAAGAACTGAACGGATACGGATACTGAGCGGAAAGACTTGATTTTCGTGTTTTAGATTTATAGTCTGATAAATCATATTAGAGACTAATACTATTGATTAGAAGAAGAATTAATTTTATTCTACATCCCGTGGGATTCGAACCCGTGACCCTGCGGTCAACAGTCATTAAACGCAATGGTATGTGTAACTTGCCTGGACAATATGAGTTTTAGTTGTATTCAACTCTCACTACTTTTTGAAAAGTAGTTGTTGCGTCGAGCTCGTAATTTTAAATTGAATTTTATTTGCGCTCTCGATAAACTAATCGTGAGGTCTAAATTAATAGCTACGGTGGGTTAATCCGCTCCGACAAGCTCGAACGGAGAGGGTGTTAACGCCAAAGAGAACATGTCTATTTTCATCATCCTACTCTTTTATGCCATTGTGAAAAGAAAATCAACTGAGAGTACAACCTAGGCCTGTGACACAGGCCTGTGAAATTTGTTCAAAAACCCAAAATTGTGAGTTCCCGGGTTTATTCTAATCACGAATGTGAGTAACTGATATCAGTAATAGTCTAATTGTATTTGTTTAAGTTTAGTTAAGTTTAGTATTGTTATGGACTAAACTAAATAAAAATATAAAAATAAGAATATTGGCCCACTTGGGTAGCCTAGTGGTAGCGACTCGGCTTACCACGTAGGAGGACAGGGTTCGATTCCCCGAAGTGGGCAATCTACCAGGTGAATATTATTCACCCACAACATTCCACAAACGCTTACAACATTCAACACTCCACATATTCAACTCTCAACGTTCAACACACAACAAAATACAGAAAAATTGTAAACACACAAAAATTTTTTACATATATATAAACCTCAGGGTTGATTGCGAATGAAATATATACATTTTTTTTAATATTGGTTCAAAATTAATGTTCAGTTTCTTAAGAAACCAGAAAGTTATCCAATTACATGACAATTAGTAATGCCGTTTAAATCGAAATTAAACAAAAGAGATTTTTTCAAATATAAAATTCTAATCAGTAATCAGCATTAATTAATAACGCTCGGAGGCTACCGGAGAAGCCACGCATACTGTTCTCGTAAGCGAAAAGTAATCGAGCCGCAAATCCGAATTTTCCACTTGATTAAAGCTCAGGTGAAACGGTCTCGAATCACGTTATACGTAATATGGCATGCATTGCTGGGGCAGCCCCTCACGCACAGCAAAATATAGCTAATTGTAACAGCACCACCGGCGCCGCCACCATCATTACAACATCTGCTTCTTCCCGTCACACTTTTGCGACGTATACGATTCTCATGGTGCTTGTTTCGTTGATGATATATGTCCCCATGGCTAATGTTCGTTTTGTATATCTATTCCAGGGTTTTACAAAATGTTCCCATGCTTATAAAGTTTAGAGATGTAAGTTTAGGCTATAAAAGTAGTCATGGAGTAATTGAATCAAACTTCTTGACTTTATTTGTCATTCTAACAAGTTATATGTGTACAAGTTTGTTTCTGATAATTATTCTAATGACATGTTGCTCCCTTATTCATCAGCATTTCCTCGGAATGTTCAGCCGAGTAGCGCAGTGGTATGGTTGATGACTACTTACCACAAGGTCCCGAGTTCGATTCTCGGTGGGTATGTGTAGTAAAATGTTGGTTAACGTCTTATATGACTATTTACAATAAAAATATTATTAAATAAAGCTAATGACCATAGTAATCGATGCTTGGTAAATTAAACAAAAAATCCTGAGAACTTTAAAAGCTCATAATTTGATTGTAAGGCGAAATTATAATTTATAACTACAGAGAATCTTATACATATACAGAAAATAACAGTAATAATGACAAAAATTATATTAAATTGAAAAGAAAAAAAGAAATAAGAAACTTAAATTCTAAGCTTCCCCGCAGTTGTTGTCTATTACTCTCCAGTCCTCGCTATTTGCTTTCTCTTTATTATCATTGTTAAAATCCTCACTAAGCCAGTCTATTAGCCTTTTTTTGTCCCCTACACTCCCCACTTGATCCCAGGAAGCTGTCCCCGTTCCAGATGGGACACATCTAACATATTCTACTTCCATCCACACCTTCCGATACACACCGTCCTAACGCAATCGGCCTTTCATCAGACAAATTCAGTTCTCTTGCGCTAATATATGTGGGTTTCCGACCGATATAGATAGTACACACTTGTAGTAACAATTAGATTAATCAAGTAATGCCTAGGTAGAGGTATATTGTACATTCTGAGCCCACTCCCATCACAAGGTACGAGTCTTCGTTGGATCGTCTATAGATGGTGCCACAGGATTCAGCGAAAGCCATTTACAGCAATTCATTTAGTGATTTTTGAGCTTTAAGCTTCCAATTCTGTAAGCAGAATATTATTTATTTACAACAGAAAATAGAAGCGCCACATGTTGTGAAAGCTGATGTCAGGTTCGTAAATAGAGCGTTAGTTTCTGATGCACTAGGAATATAGGTATACGTACCATAATTTGAGAAGCACCCATCGTTTCTTTGGCCTATGCTGGTTTCCTATTTCTAATTTAATGATGAGCGGCTGCAAAACTCGTGTATGATATCGAAATGCGTTAATAATGAGTGCTGGATGCGTTGTTGGGTAACGCCAGTCGGTAGGCGGATCGTGTAATGAGGTGTTTGAAAGCGCGCTTTTCTCTATAATACGAAAAGCGCGATCCCTACGGTACGCGCTACGGAAAGGGATAAATTAATGATTTAGAATTAGGCAAATTATGTATGCGCGAGGCGCAGCGCCAGCTAGGGAGTGTTTTGTTTAAATATGCGCATATACCAGCGATAGTAGCATATTCGGCTCACTGTTCTACGCTGTTACTAGCAAAATACTGCGCAACGAGATTAATTTTGGTCAGTCAGAATTGACTAATCATTTTTGGTATCCGTTTAATGCAATTTGCAGAGGAATTATAACGCTTTGCTTTCGTAATTTAATTTATCACATTTCAAATTTCATATTTATTTTCAAAGAGATGAAAAACAATGTTATGAAAATGAAAAATGTGTAAAATATTAAACTACATACGAGTTTGTAGTACATTAATTATTTTTGGAAACCAATTATTAGAGCTGTAGAATCCATTTAAACTTCTAATTGGTGGTTCTATATACACCATTGTTCTCTAATCTGATTCAAGCCAATACTCGAATGTTGGAAAGTCAACAGAACCTATTGTATTGACATATACTCGAACATTATCATAGCAACTATAACTGATAAATTTTCATGCTTTTGGTTAATTAATTTGACTTTAATTTCTATTATATTAATTTCTACTATTGACAAACATGTCATTCTTGTTAACAACATATAACAAATTTCGTTCTTTTCATAACGTTCTGAATTTATGAGAGTACTGATATAATATGTAGAATTGTAGAGCATAGTAGTTCATTCTCTAATTATTTGAGTAATTATTTGCAATTTTCTTTATGAGTTTCGCGAAAAATCGTTATATTCATGCATCCTAGCTCTTGCGCCGGGCTATCATACTGTTAACATCGCATTGTTGCGGCCTGTCATTTCCTTCGCCATCGCCGTTCGGCGTCGTTGATGGTGGTGGTGGCGGCGGCGGTAACGGGAAAAGCCCGCGGCCGTTTATTTCGCTCTCTGTGTGTGTGTGTGTGTGTGTGTGTGTGTGTGTGTGTGTGTCTATCCGCATGGTGCAAAACTGCGGCCGAGCGAAAACAAATGGAAAAGCAAATGAAAATAATGAAAACGTAAATGGAAATGTTCGGCGAATGGATGCTAGTGTGACACAACCCCACCACTAATTTTAGAAGAAATTCTCAAGGCCTTTTTATGTTTTACCTTTTTATGTTACAGGCCTAGACAAATTTTATTTAGAACAAAAATTACAGCTGTCATTATAGAGAAACAGAGGTACTATTCTGATATAATATATTAATGGCAAGTCGCTTCCTTATTCATAATCATTTCCTTGGAACTTGAAAACCTCAATATTCGGACTCCTTTCTGCAAATTTAAAAATACCAATAAACAATGAATTTTAAACCTTTTTTCTTAGTATTCATAGACGTTTCGCAGTTGCTTTCAGGTCGCATAATAAATTGTTACCACTAATAAAGGGTCTGATTATGCGACTAGAACTGTCTGATAGTCATCTCTGGGACGAGTATTGACTCCTTTTTACCTCCTTACTTTACGAAATATTACATCAAAACAAAAAGATAGATAACTTTAAATAGAACAATTCGATGTATACCTGGTTTTCTTATTCCTACTAACGTTGCAATCACATAATCAATTGTAGCCATAATTATAGGGTTCGAAACGACTATAAATACCTGGACGTCGTCTCTAGGACGAGTATAGACTCCTTCTTACCTCCTTACTTTACGAAATAACTCCCAAACCAAACAAAAAAAGCAAATACCAATTGACCAGGAAACTTAAATCTTTCTCCTTGGCATTTATAATCGCTTCCCAGTGACTTCCCAGTCTCAAAATCAATTGTAACCAGCAATCTAGGATCAGATGCCTCTAAGAAAGGAATGAGAACTGGTTCATTAACGCATTGACTATAACCTAACCTGGTTTTCTACAATTTAAATGGAATAAATGTGAATTACAAGAATACTAACCGCAAGTAAAAAGTATATATTTAAATTATACATTAATTAATGCCAAAAAAATGAGATAACCAAAATTTAATTCGGAATTCTTAAAATTTCGGAAGCTTACCTTTTCCATTTTTACCTTCTTACCTTTTGAAAATGTTCCTACATAAAACGGACATAAAGAATATTTTGCATTAATTAATACCACGCAAAGTGGATACCCCAATTTTGTTTGTTGGTACGAGTCTGAGGGGTCGAGGCGCGGCGGGCTTTTATTTTGCTAGATTTAAATATAAATTACAATTGTATCTAATACCGCGAGTTTTGCACAGCAAGTCCGTAAATCCTTCGGTAGCGCTCGAGAGTGGAGAGTGGAATCGATGCGAGTGAGCGCAGGTGGTGGTGGTGGCGGCGGTGGTAGCTCGCCATGGGACTGGCAAAACGGGTGCGAGGGGGAAGTAGAGCGCGCGTGAGGAAGGGAGGCGGTTTTGGTAGCGCGAAGTGGTGGTGGTGGTGGTCGTTTGGCGGCGTGTGCGCGTCGGCCCAACAGTTGGTTCCCAGTTCGCGGACGGCCTGCTTCGCGAATCGTTCCCATCGAGAGACAGAGCTCGATCGCGAGGCGAGCGTCGGCGCTCGCGATTGTTTTGTGCATCGGTTTCCACGTCGTGCTATGTGCGAGTGTATATATTGTGTTATTTTTGGTGTGTGTAGAGCGCCGTCCATGCACTACATATTTAATCGACCGTAATTAACGTACAATATAAAACAGGACAAGCGCGCTCTCTCCCCCCCCCCTCAATTTGATTGCATAAATAATTCACGCACTTACGTACTGAAATTATCGATCGGCATTATTGATAATATTGGCATTGACAGTGCATACTAAGGATTTAATGCTAACGCACAATCTACAGTCTACTGAATTCAATCTTAAAGTGTTATTATGTAATTCAAGAGGAGGATCTGAGAAATCATCGAAATACCTAGGAATTCTTTGAAAATCCAAGGAAATATTTAAAAAACCTAGAAAATATCGTCATTAAAAAGGATTAAAGCTTTGAAGAAGGAAGAGGAAAGAGGATAAAAGGTTGGAGAGCAGTGAAATATTCGTATGTGTTCATTTTCTTTTCGTCAAATGTTTGCTGAAGTGACCGAATCGATCAGGGACGACTAGGACTGCTAAGCTCTAAAGGACTGAAGTATTAACGCTACCGGACGGGAATTGGAAGGCAAGTGGGGGGCGGCTCGAATTGGCGAAGGGGTCGACGGCGTGGAAAGGATTAAAGTCAAGACTAACACGACAGGCTATAAAACATAGAAGAGGACGACGCATTTCAATTAAACTCATGTTAATTTAGGAAAAACGAGTCACGAACATGGCATATTTTATCCTGATGATACCTATGTGACAGGCTAACTTTACCTGTATCTACCAGCAAATAATATAGAATACAACACTGGTGAACATCAAGAAAGGCAACAAATGAAGCAAATTCGAAAACCTAAACGCACAAATATAAGTCATCCTTAACCTTGGACATTTAAGCTTGAGGTATAGTCTTAAAGGACCTTGGATATTGAAGTTTTCAAATTATTGGATACTGGTTACGTACTGAATGATTGAGGCTTTTGAAGGGGACTTGGTGGTTTCTCCTGCAGGAGTTAACACTGCTAGGGTTAGCTGAGATGTTATTGGCTGCAGCTTGCGTTCCCTGCTGCTCGCCCCGATGGTCTCGTCGCTGGTGATGCTCTTCGGCGATATGAATCGTTCGGAGCAGGAGAACCTCTACAGGACGTCGCGCAAGCTGAGCCTGGTGCCGATCCCAAATCCAACAGGTGGAGAACGGCGGCATTCCGGTAAGCGAACACACTGCGGGCAGCCGGCAGGAAGCTTGGACAGAGGCTTCAACCTAGTAGCAAAAAAAAACAGTATATGAGAGAAAGAGAGTGTGGAAATTACTACGCTGCAGAAAATATCAATCGAACGAAAAGCGCATCGCTTATCCGCTTATTTTCTTTTTTTTTCTCCATTTTCCGTTTTGCTGCCGCGCATTTCACACACTTGAATTGCCCCTCCACTCGTTTCCTTCACTTTTCAACTTCAAACCAATCATCTTATGAGAATGATCTTCACATTCTTTTTCAAACCAATAATCCCGAAATTTTTCCAATCACATTTCTATTATTCCAGCTGCTTGCTTCTGTATACAGGATGTTTCATATATTTCAATGTGTTTGTCTTCAGCGGTGTTCTCAATTGTGAGGTGGGTCGTAGACCAATGTTTGTAACTTGTCTAATATCCGGGCCATGATGAAAATTGTGTGAGGTCCAAATTGGAGAAAACTATAAGGTTAAAGTTTCGTAATGAAAATAGTGCCGTGGCACAATGATAGAGAATTGCTTTTGAAGAATATGTATTCATAGTCAGTCCCGAGGAACTTCTGAAGCTCTGACAATGAGCTTATTTTGATTTGACCAATGATACTCAAGTGATGTCTAGACTGGTTTAACTTCGGTCAAGAAATCATTTGAATGAAAAAGTGTCGAGGCTCCCTGAGTGAGAATAATTTCTATGGACTATGTTGTGAATTTTCTTATAGCGCTATTCATAGCCATTCCCTGATATCTTCTGATTGTTAGAACTTCGTTTTCTTATATTTTAAAGACTTTCAACAGGTCCAGATTTGCTCTTGTTGCTACCACGATTTCAGTCTGAAAAGTTAGAGGGAAATAATTATGAAACGCAATGCTTACATGTTTGCGAGACGAACATATTCGGTCCAATATCAAACTTACTATCTAAATTTTTTTATGGCAAACGTGACGAGGCGTGACGATTCAGAATCATTGATGTAGAATATGTTCTCATTTATCAAAATCCATTTAAGTAATTCTCATAAAAACACCTTCTTCAGAACTTTGATCAAAATCAAGACCGAAATGCTACTTAGGATTTCAGAGTCGGGTGGCTATAGTTGGTTCAGGACTAAACAGCTAACGGGAAAATTACTTTCTTACTTTTTGTCTTGACAGTCTAAGTCTTTCCAGTTATAACTCAAGAAGCTCGAATTTCTTTTTTGACAAAGCCAATCATGATGTGGATCTTAGTTTCCTTTGGATCCTGACGCTACCATAATTTTCAGTCAGTCTCTAATGACTAGTTGGTTCCATGCCTGATAAGAAACTGACTATGATGAATCCCGTTTGTGTATATTTTGTTTTTCAAAGTAACGATTTGATGACACACGTGTTGAGACCTCTTGATTGAGAATCACTGATGTTGACTATCATTCCAGTCTTCTTACAATGACATTCATAGTCAATCCCTGGAATTTTCTAATGCTTTTAATATGTTAACTGAAGTTCTAAAAGAGCAAAATTTAAGGATTCGGCATTTGTTTATCTTCCATCTTGAGGCTACTTTAATTTTCAGTCAAACCCTAGTGATTCTAGCTTTTTGTGTTTTACTGAGCCCTATGGCTCTATGCAATTCCTTTTCAATTAATTAGTCATATTAGAGATAGCCGGAAATCGAACCCGCTGCCTTGTAGACAGCTCTAGTTGATTCTAAACCTGCTAAGTAACAATAAACTGACTATGTACTATGAAGTTAGTAATTTACTGGCAGTTCGATTTAGACGAAGGCGAAGTTCTCATCAAAAAAGTGATAGTGAAAATATCGAGGCCCAATAATTACGAATCTCTGATGTAGGTTATGTTCTCATTTTTCTTACAAAATTTGTTGTAAACTTCTGAAACTCTAAACTAGGTTTTGAACAAATTTTAGGACTTCTTTGATTTAGCTTCAATCCTGTTGATTCCAGATCTGACTATGAATACCTACCTAATTAGTAATTTTTAGAAACATCTTGTATGTTGAATGGGTGTGAATGCACGTATTTCTTTATATAGTCTGCCAAACTGCTTTTCCTGCAATTAGACGCAACGTAACGTGAATTGAAAGCAATTGAAAGCGTGTTGCCTCATGCTCGGAACCGACTCGATTTTCTCACCGTCTGTGTGTTTTTTCTCCGATTTGTTTTAGGTGTGTGATAGAGTTGTGCTCATTGTGCTCTGTGCTCGATCGCGCATACACTGCGTGTGCTTGTCGAAATCGATGTTGACTAATCAAATCACATGCAGCATAGCACTGTGTCCAGCTTGTGGCTGTGCTAACAAAATATCCCAACTAAACCAAAAATAAGTAAACCAAACAAAAAACAAAAAAACAGAAAAAAAAACCTAAAGCAATCAACTTTCCAAACCAATAACTGATAACGCAAGACAAGTAATGTAATAATAAAAAAGCGAGCAAAGCAAGCAAGCAAGCTTAAATAAGGTCGAGAGAAATGCGAGCGCACGTAACAAAGAAATCGTTCGCGAACAAGCTCACGCTCACCACCACCACCACCTCGATCACCAACACCTCGATCACCACCACCACCACGTCGAACCGCCACGTGCTGTGACACTCAAAGCGTTTTTTCTTTGGTTGTTTATTATGCTAGCACAACCCGTCTCGACGAAGACCTCCTCGTACGACGCGCCGCCGGATGGCGCGACCGCCGCCACGGGGGAGGACTTGGTGCTGAGCGTGCTCAAGTCGCCCGTCAATCATGTCGAGGATATGCCATACCATCGAGACGTCTGCGTCGACACGCGTGACGATAGGTAAACGCTGATAATTGCCTTCAGATACAATGATTGAGATATAGATGCGTATGTGTGTGTGTGTGGCGCAACAGGAGAAGCGAGGAAATTCGAGGGTGAACACCACCAAAAACGGCTGAAGACTGAAGCGTGAAGGGCTAAAGGTTGGAAGGAAACTGAATGGTTTTTGCTTACTATCAAAACTTTGGGGACTAGGGGGTAGTTGGTTAGTTGAAGGCGAAGCCACTTATCCTGGCGAGGCGTGTGCGCCTGTTTATTCTTGTTTATTGGAGCATTATTTGTGATTATCGTTCAGCGTCTCAATGTTGAAGTAACTTTTCATTCCGTGCATTACTACTTCACCGGTGGAAAGTGGCACTTCCAACCAATGTGGTGTTTTTTTCTTGTCTTATCTGCTTTGGCTGTGGCAGGAAAGGCGAAAGGAAGTCGTGAAAAGTGTACCAACTTTGAGAGGATGCTTTCCGGGTGGTGATTTATGAGTATAACGTGCTTTTAACTTGATATCGATTTAATATCAGCTATACTATTAATTTGTTCCTTTAGACGTGTTTCAACGACTTTTAATTTTACCCTTTTTAACCCTCTTTTCTACTATCAACATTTCTTAATACAGTAGAACTTCATGATTTCTGAAACGACTGATACATTCGTATAATTCCTTTTTCATATTTAGAAAATTGAATATTAACTGTTAAACCATGTCTGTATGCATATATTGTGGTGAATTATTATTTTTATAAGAGTTCTTATTGCTTGGTTGATCTCATATACAATATCGTTGTGATGTTTGACCTCGTGAATAATACTGTTCACAATTTATCAATGAAATCTGAACTTCGTCTCTATTTAGCACTTTATGATCTCAATAACCCTTTCTCAAGTTTACTATATTTTAGAACAATGTCTTGGAGGGCCACTATTAAAGGTTTGACCGGTCCAAGCTCGTAGTTTTGTTTTGACAGGATGTAAAAGTCAGCGTATACGTCGATTTTAGAAACGAAACTTTGGTCCTACGAATATTTTCCATACTTGGAACTTCATTTTCTAGGCAGAAACAAGTGATTTTTACATGTTATCTCTGGTGAGAACATTCCAGGGTACTTAATTTAGATCGTGATCGAAACACCAAAATGTCTTTGGAAAGTTTCTAAAAGCAGCTTGAATATGATGTCGAATATTTTTAAGAAAAAGTTAAAATTTCGCTGGATTCCATTCCCAACTTTTTCAAATAGGGCACAATATTATGTTCTTTAAATGAAAAATCACGTGTGCACTTAATGACTTAAGGAACTTAGTTAATTTTACTCTTGAACTTTGTTCGCCAAAGAAATTATATAATGAAAAATAAGCCGAGATTCTTTCAAATGAATATCCATTCTGACATTAAACAGGTATATGTCAAAATGTCAAAATTAGTACGTGAAATTACGCTATTATTAATAACTCGAGGAATTACAAATCTTCTACTATAAATATTTTCTAGAGTGTTTAAAAAATAGTTTTTTCATTTACTGGAATTATACCACTATTATCTAGTTATTTATAGTTTTTTTAAAATTATTTACTATTTCAAAAGAAAGAAAAATCGATGTTGCAAACCCCGAAGTTTTACAACAAATATTGGCGGATTGCAGAGTCATAAAGCGAAGTACACCCTAAGCATCGATGCCTTAATAATGAAACGTTTGCTGAATATTAATTAATCGTTGATCCAGCCACACATCCCAATTATTTCGAGCTGATTTCCGTTCCTCTTACGCCTCATGAATAAAAGCCACAGCAGAGCGACCCAGAGTCCATAAATTCTATATTAAAACACCCAGACTGATTTTGTACGCAATTAATTAGAGCCCAGTTTCCGCAAACATTAAGGTTGTTGGTTGTTCCTCAATTTCTTTGTTTCCCTCGACGACACATACACATATAACGAAACAAAGATAATCCAACAAGGATTTTTTCTCTTTACTCTTAAACTTGGAAATAATGGAAATCTTCACCTCATGAAAAATTAAAAAAAAAATTAAATATGAATATTGAAAAATTGGAACCGAAAAAAAAACTGGAATAATTAAAAGTAGGAGTGAAGATGATCTCACGGATTGCGAACACCCCGAACGCCTGCCGTTTTTGGCACGACTGCGAGGCCATCGATGTCCGCGCGTCTTCGAAGCGCATCATAAACGGGTACCGACGCCGTTGCGCCGGAAGCAGCGCTTCACGCGAAACACGAAGCACCAGGATGTGGTGGCGCCCGCCGACGTCGACGACGATGACGACGACGACGACGTGGTGGGCGCGAACGGAGACGGCGGCGACGACGGGGACGGAGACGCTCCGCGCGGCGTCCCCGATCCCTACTATCCCATCTATCTGCCCATCGATCAGGCGTTCAAGGCGAAGTACGTCTTTCATCACAAGAAGGGCAAAACTGTGCAGGAGCGGACTTATGTGTTTCTCGAACATCCCGCCGGCTGGATATGCTTCATCTATCATTTCACTGTGTAAGTATACACCATCCTCGTTGTTGGATTGCGTTTTTTATTATCACGCAAATGTTTGTACATCTAACAAATATCGTCTATATATCATACAATCTATGTAATATTAACGATGTGTTTTTATTATGATTTACGACGGTGATTTACGCTATCTTGAAGGATATATTTATTCATGTGTGCTTTCGTTATTTATGGGTGACATTCTCGTTTATTTGGGTGAAAACAGTTTGAAAATCTAGTGAATTGATAGCAAAAATTTATGATGTTAGGTAATGTCATATTTTCTGGGGATTTTGAAAGTTCTTGGCAAGATTGTAGTGATATTTACTTTCATATTATTACATCTAAAAAAATATCTTTCTCATGTCTCTCATGAACATTTTGTAAAATATTTCTTAAGGAAATTCACCAGTTTTCCTTAAATTTCGCTACACTCTTGTGAAACAAATGAGAATATCATCATTAACTTTGGTTGGATACAACAATGAATAGCCAAATATCTTTGTTGTTATTTGGTCGTAACTTAAAGATTATTTTGAGTACATTTTAGATATTAAGTTTCATACTAATGTGTATGCAAAAAATCTGTCTGCACGGACGTACATTTCACTTACAATATCCGTTCAAAGATAAATGTTATATTTTGGAGAAAAAGAAGTAAATGTAAATATTACCTTTAGTTTTATACAAAAATACAGTTTATTTACTAGCTACAGTTTGATATGTGAAGAAATGTATATTAAATATACATGTACATGAAGAAATTATGTTGCTAAAGGAGAATAATTTCCTCAAATGTCGCTAGAATGTTATGAAACATGTGCGAAAACATCGTTAACCTTGTTAAAGTTCAAAGAAGTACACTTTATTTGATGGCCATAGTGGATACATCAACGTATAGTCAAACACTTTATGATTTCTTATACTTGGAAGGATTTTATTGGTTAGTTTGAGTTCATTTTAGTTATTCACTTTCATACTAATGTTTCGGAATCTGCTGTAAGGCCATAACTTTTCCGATACTTCAAAAAAAGTTATTTTTTAGTATAGTATTTATATACGTATACGTTTAGTTAGTATACGTTTATCGAAGATTAATAAAGAGTTACCTTTGTTTTAAACCAAGAAATGTACTTCATTTAATATGTGCAGTTTTAAAATAAATTTTAAGAAAATTTTCGTTTCGGGAATTGTCCCAATATTTATTATGTTACACCGGAATATGAATATGATATATGTTGACAGGTGTGAATTTTCCTTAAATCTCTCCATCGGGATATGAAAATGTGGGGAAAAATAACGCTTAACTTTGTTACAATTCAACGAAATAAAAGTAAAAGCAGTTCGTAGCAGTTCCTGAACATTAAAAAGGAATTACCTTTGTTTTTTCAGGCAAGAAATGCACTTTATTTAATGGGTATAGTTTGGGACGTGATTGTTCAGATTTTTAAAAAATATACTTTGAGGAAACTGTCTTAATATTCACTGTGTTTCAATTGTCCAACACGGATTTGAATGAAATTTTTTGTACGTGTAGTACATCTTTAGAAATAAATTGTGTTAACGGGATTTTACGCCGTTTTGAGTCGTTTGCCAAAAAAAATTAAAGTTTGATATATATTGCTTTAACAGCATCGTTCGCTGTATGAATTACGTAGCAAACCATCAACACGCTGGCATGTAGACCAACTTTGGCGCGCTTGACACGAGTATACGCGCGAGGGTACAGCGAATGCTGCTGTTAATGCAATATATACCAAACTGAATTCTTTTGCAGCAACCGACTTAAAACGGCACAAAATCCCGTTAACCCAATTTATTCCTATGTATGTACTACACGTACAAAAAGTTTCATTCAATTTGGTGTTGGACAATTGGAACACTCTCCTTGTAAGCTGCTTCTATGTTGTTTCCCTTTGTCCGAAAGGACATGAGTACAGGATAAACTGCTTATATTATTTTTAATTCACTTTAATTGATAGTCACAGTTTGATACATTAACATTAAGACTATTTTCTTAAATTTGGCAATTGTGGAAATGTTATAAAATATGAAGGATTTTCTTTGGTGTTACTTAAATTTCAATGTGAAAAATATCATTTCTTTGAGAATATGAAATGAAAATATGTGATGGTTGCACCTACATTCATTTAAATGTGGATGTTACTTTAGATTTGAAAGTTGTTTTCGAATGTTTTTGTGTGATTATAGATTTCCACCTTGGCATAATTGCAGATTATCCATAAAAATAAGTATGGTCGACACAGTCGCTCGAGACATTTCCTGTATATCCTAAACGTGTGTTAATTTTGAAGCATATTCATATAAAAATGATCCGAGGTAACCTAAAAATGTTGTTTTCTTGATACATCAACATGTCTTCGGGTTTCCAGACTTTAAAGATGTCTCCTTGGATGTAAATTTCACTTTGAATTCCCACTGGTGTTATGGAAAAGCCATCCTTTGGCAAATTTGAGAAGATATGATTTGAGAAGATATGATCAATCAAACTAATTTTCTTCTAGTTCATAAAATCAGGAAGTTTTATAGAATATATTTTGAATAACTTAACATAATATTCTTCTTTCCTCTTCTATATTCAAAAAAGTCTGTCACCAGAAACATTAAATCTCACTAAATTCCCAGACCTGGAATGGAAAATATCATTTTTTCGCCTGGAGCGGGACTAAAGGATTTTCCTTCATGTAAATCACACATCAAGGCTGAAATATATCCATCAAAAAGTCCATATCCCACCTTCACCTTTACCGCAAAAAATCCTCAAACCTTTGAATAATTGATATGTTTCTCTACGTTTTCTATCGAATGATGTATGAAACATGCGTTTTTCATTACAGACGCATCATTGAAGCCTCTTCCTACTGCATTTATTTCATATTATTACATGATGTTTCTTTGGCGTATTACTTTTGGTTTTTCGGTAGTTATTTTTCCACAAAAACGTTGTTTTTTCAGCTTTAATTATGCGTCTAAAGTTGTACCAGTTTTGTCCGATGATGATAATAGTATATAGTGTGGCGTGCCGAAATTAATAACACGCAAAATTCGTGAAATTAGGAAGCGTATGAGTCGGGAACACAACCCGTTCGTTCGGCTGGTACTTGTGGTTTCATATTTCGTGCCGCACCATCTGCATGCGTGCAGCGGCGTGTGATTAATCATCGTTAATTGTGGGTCTTGTAACGCGAAGACATTCGTGCCAGTCGACGCGTAATAAATTCGCTTGTTCGTCGAAGAATACGCGTTATTGTTGTGCTTGTAACAATGCCACTCTGCTATTGGGAAATGACTTTGTCACGCAGTTTTTCCGTTTTTCGAAATGTTATTTGATTATTCCTCATTTATCATTAGGAAATTTGTACATTACTTGTTAATACACAAAGAAATTTACAACCGAAATTTATAATTTTTGAGTTTTTATGCATAATATAATTAATTTGAAATTATTAAACAGAAAGATTCCAAAATTTGGCGATTATGGTGTACCAGATTCAAAACTGTACGGTTTTTCTGTTGTATAAGAGGAAAATAATAGATTGGGGTAGTCTTAATCAATACCTAAACTATTCAAGAATATACCCTAAAAATTTCAAGTCGATAGCTCAGTTATAGCTCATAAAGCCCATAAAAATATATACTATCTGCCCAACTTTAAATCCGTTTTTTTCTTCATAATATCGTTTTTGCGTACACGACTGAGCAAATTCTGCCGAACCGATTTGACTAAATGATAGCTCATTATATTGATAATTAAATTCTTCAGAATATGACGTCAATTATTTTTTGAAAAAATGTAAAATTTCTTACTTTTTTGTATTTTTATGTTGAAATTTTACTCGAAAAATACAGTTTAAATTTAAATCTGTATAAAAATAAACAGTTTTAATTTTTTTCTGGAAAATACTCGACGTCATATTTAAGATAATATTATAAGCTTTTCAAAATCGTTTTAGTAATTAGTTTCCGAAGAATATTATAGACGCTAGAGTGTACGCAGCTAAATAAAAGCTTAAAAACGGAACGATATTTTAAATATTACAAACTAGCAGGCGATAAACATCTATTTTTAACTTAAATTATGCACTAAATTGACATAAAAATTTCAAAGCGTTTTGACTTATAGTACTCTAGAAGAAATTGTGAATAGTTACTTGGTAAATGAGATTTTCTCTCTGAAACACAAAGAAACATACATAAAAAGGAACTGTTCTACTTTTTTAAACTTTTCATTCCAATTGTATTTAAAGCCCACCTGGGCAGCTCAGTTGGTAAAGTTTCGGTCTACCACGCAGTCGGACGGGGTTCGAGTCCCCGGGGTGGGCACCCCACTAGTGTGAATTTATTATTTTTGTGAATTTTATTTTTAAGGTGTTTAAGCGTATGTAATAACAATGTAAGCAAAAAATGAAATTGAAACATGTTGGTAGGTATAATATACGGTTGATATTAGAGATCGTTTCGGTGTGCTAATGCGTTTTATGCGTTTTTCGCCGGTGTCATGAGGCGTGCTAATGGCACACCAATGCACCGTTTTCCCGACGGGCGCGTGGAAAATCGACCCCCATAGGCCGCCATCTCCCAGCCGCCGCGCCGCGCCGCCCCGTTGTTAACATGGCTCATTAATGGTGCGTTCGTTTTGTCACCAACGCCATCACACATTCGCGCCAAATCACAGCAAACGCCGGGAAAGAAGGCGTTTGTTTGCACACGTTTTAAGTGACACGAGACGTTTGGTAATTATCGACGGGGAAAATGTCACAAGGGCGCAGCAAGGTTGGCTATTTTTAGTTAATAGCGAAATGGAATCTACTTGGTTTTTCTCTATTTTGTATTAAATTTTCTACGTGCTGTGTGGACAAAATAATGTTTGTTTTAAAATATTTACTTTACCAAAGCTGAAAATCGAAAAATTGAACTAACAACAGGTTTAGATGTATTCAAACGACTTAGTTTTACTACGAAGTGTGTTTAAGCATACTGGAATAGTAATAGTTTTAACTGTTCGACATTTGCGCGCTTTTTTGGAATTTCAGGGAAAGTTTCCCTAAAATATAAGAGAAAACCGTATATATTTGGGTTCAAATGTTTAATTTGCACTACAAAGAGTGTTTAAACACATTAGGAGATCGGTATGTTTAACGGTATGATTGCTGATATGCGATTTATGAAATTTAAGAATAAAACGGAAAATCGAATTTAGAACAACTTATGCTCTTTAAACATATCGGAAGACCGATATCTTTACCGTTTTAAAATTAGCAAACTTCTTCTGAAGCGTTGGGAATGTGTGTCTAAGACATACGAAAAAGCTTATTTAGATTTGCTCAAACGACTTATTTACGTTAAAGTACCTTTAAACACATTGAGAGATCCTCATTTTCAAAAGTTCGAATTTCGATTTCTGAAAGGTTTGATTTCGGAAAGTTTTGCTGAAATATAAGAGGGTAACGTGCTTAGCTGTGCTCTAATGACTTATTTTCGCTTCAATGCGTTTTTAAATACATCGGCAGGATCAGCAACGGTTCGAATTTAGATTTTTGACCGATTTAATTTCTGAAATTTTAGAAAAGTTTTGCTTCAAAGTGCCCAAACAGAAACATGAGAATATCACAACTATTAGCTTCATTAACTCCTGAATTATAATATAAAAAAAACAAGATAGTATTTCCTGCATTTTTTAAATTTTTCATTAACTTTTAATTTATTTAAAATCTTATTAAAGTTGCATATATCTACGAGTATGTGTAAAACCATCGTATATTTTTAAATATTTTCCCGAGCATGCATGGTTACTCGTGTGACATGTCAACACAAGCATGCGAAACACACGACGAAACACCACTTTGACTCTTCTCGGCTTCTCCGGCAACTCGAGCCTTCGCCCTGTGTCCTGTGCTGCAATGCCTTTTTCAACCCGCATGGCTAATGGAAGTTCGCTGAACGTCGCCTGCTGCCTCATTTCCCTCAAGCGAATGTTAGTATGTATCTGTTCGGGTGTGTGTCAAGCTTCTGATGCTTTGGTAACCCGGCACTCTTCGTCAGCACGGTAGTAGGTTCATAATCGAAACATTAAAGTACTGGTGGGCGCTCACCGAGTGGCATGTGCGTTACGAGATCGCCGGCGCGCCGGGGTAGCAAGGAGTAAGGAAGAATGAACGACGGGAGTCGGCGGCGGCAGCGGGGACGGCTGCCTGCTGCCTCGACCGCTGAGCGAGCGCGACGGGGCAAACATGCGAAAGCGCAAACGACCCAGATTGACGTCGCAGCTTTTCCCGTTTTTCCGGTCGCTGCCAACGCCGCGAGTTTGGCATAATAAGGCTTGCTGTCGCAGCCCCACCTCGAACCACCACCAACTCTAGAATGAATGACTTAATGCTAGACGTATTAAATACTTCAGGTGACATGGGGTTGAAGGAGCAGTTGGAATTAAAAAAAAAATCGATTTTTCATGTTTTCAGTTCTCACGAAGTATGATTATCTCTAAATTATCACTTCAAATTACTTATTTGAAGTTAATCTACGGAATAGTTCTCGAGATATTCGATATTTTTCTGGATAGGAATAACCGGGATGACTCGGTTATTTCAAATTTTCAAAAATTAACTACTTAAAAACTATTAATATGAGTTAAAGTTGATTAGAGTTACTTTTGTTTTAGAATTGTCGAATATATTTAAAAATTATATTGAAAAAATCTAATTTTAATTTTTCTTGAATATTAAGAAGGATGATAATCTCTAAAACAGGGGTGAGCAAGCTTTTGCCTTAGAAACTTCAAATACATTTAAAACAATTTTGAACAAACCGAATTTTTCACTTTCTGATCTTTTCATATTTTCATCTTAGGAAGGATGATGATCTCTAAAACAGTGGTGAACTACCCTCTTTATGATCGGGGCGGTAAAAAAAAATGTTGACTCACTTCTAAAAATCTCAACTGCGGGGGTCGCCCTTTAACTGACTGTTTCGCGTTGCTATATCACTTGAAAATTTGAAGTGAATCCAAAGAATAAATAGTTCTTGAGATATTCCCATTTTACTAAATAGAATTAACCGGGCCCAACCGGTATTTTCTTTATGAATAACTCAAAAACTATTAATATAAGCAAAATTTTCTTCCAGTTTTTAGGAAGCACTATGGTCTGTAAACTTTTCCCTAAAAATTTGAAGTCAAACCAATGAATAGTTCACGAGATATTCACATTGTGTTGCATGGAATTAAACCGGATCTAACGGTATTTCATAAATTAAATTTTATAAGAGTCATATATTATTATTATTTATATTTTAAAGGCTATCGCTAGTCGTATAAAATATCTAATAAGTATATTCGAGCATGTAGTATGAGAATCAGAAAAAAAATGATGGCGAAAAGATTAAAGAGTAGCAATGGCCTGGCAAACATATTAAACTTCCTCACCTCCTCTACATCCACCCACAACCAGTGGGAGGTGTTGGGTTATATGAAATGGTATGGTTGCACCTGTGCCAACCGCCGATGGCGGTTTGCAAAGAAAAGAGTTTGGAGTTGAAAAGTTGCAGGCAGGAGACTACACTCAGTCACGCATTCAGCACTTCTTTTTCGCGTGCGTTTCTCGCTGGGCTCGTTAGCGGGCGAGCCGTGTGCATTTAACGAATGCTCTTCGTGAATCTCTTTCGCACTTAGCCGCGTACAAGATTTCAAAAGAAAACGCGAAACACGAACGCGCGCAGAGTGCCTTCAATGAGGCGACGAGATGGGTCTCTCTTTCCGAATGTGAGCAAGTTGGCGACTCACCGCAACTGGCGTATTTATAGACGGGAAGCTATTATCTCGCTCCGTTGCTTTGTGCCACATTTATGGAGTACGTTTCTGGGACACTTTTGCTCGTATTATCATTTGCGGTTTTTGGTTAATCGCGTGTCAACTGCAGTAATCTCCGTCGTATCCGTTCATGTTTATAGATGTTTCGTGTAGACAAATATATGTGGATTATTGAAATGTTTTCTCTTAGAAATATTTAAATAATGATAATCATGAGGATGTATTAAATTTTGTGGTTGAAAAGCTGTTTTTTAAATTCATTTTTAAGATTTTATTTTGATAAAGCACCAGAAACAACAGCACTTCGAACCATAACCAAACTTCGACATCCTAACCCCCTTCATAACCCTCCGAACACCCTGTTATACACCAAAATCCAAATACTCCCCATCAACATACCGGCATATCGAACTCCAACAAATATTCAAAAATAACCCAATTAATTTTTTGTTTTGTATTCCTTTCACTGAAAATTCACCTATCAAATTCAAAACTCCTGAAAACATACTACTACGAACATACATAAATATGTAAACCTGTTATCGTAATACATAGTATATGTATTACGATGTTCATTTGTTTCATGGCAGAAAGACTGCAATGGTCAATAGCCGTTAAAATATATCTATCTATCTATCTATCTATCTATCTCTATTTTGATATACATTATTTGTGGCGGTATTTACCGTTGTACATAATTCAAACATTTTATCAATAGAAGTGAATAGGAAGTGAATAGAAAATTGCTATGAATTCGGCAGTGTCCAACAATTTTTGAAGTGACCTCTTCTTATTGGAGATTAAACCGCCTTGTTCGGTAACGGAAACGGAAGTAATGCTGAGAGAGAGAGTGGGTAGCTAGATAAGATGGTAGCTACCTACTCTCTCTCACGCATGCTACTATCTACTCAGTGTTTAGTTGGCGATAGACATAAACGCTTGACAGGGAGCATTAACCGCAAAAAACATCTCGTTTTTGATATTAATTATAAAATATGTGATGAAACAAAGAGAAGATCGTCGCGACGCCTATATTTGGAATGCCTATATATCGACTCTCACACTAAATTAAACGTGATGATACTAAAATTATTCAATATTCTGAACGTATTGTGTAATTGAAGCATCAAAAAATAGTTATTGGAGGTGTAATATTTTTATCAAAATGTTCATGATTAATTAATATTGTCTCAGACCATGTGGGATTATAAATTAATACTGATAGAAGCAAATCTTGGTAAATTGTGTATTTTGGAATAACTCTATGAAACAAAACAAGGCAACAAATAATTATTGCCAATATGTCAAGCCACAATATTTTAAGTATTGTTCAAAATTTCATAAACTGCATTTGCAGGTTCTGCTTTCGTTATTGAAAATTTTTACAAAATTTCGTTGATTTTAATCCGTGAAAATACATTTCATCGATATTTATAAGATATAATATATATCAATAATACAGTCAACAAAAAAATTTCAACACTAAATTAAAATTATTATCACAAATAAGTGGGTAGTGGGTAACACCTTGACGTATAACGCCAGTGGACGAGGTTCGAGTCCTCGGGGCGGGCACCACACATTGTGATTATTATTCACACACCACTTCACACATTCACCCACACACACACACATCCACACTACTTCCAACATTCAGACTTCACACACCAATCTACAGACATCTGTAACTCACTAGAAGAACTACAATCAACAACATTCACCAACAATTCGCACCAACTACAAAAATTGTATAAAAACACTTACATGTATGAATTATGTACAAAAACAAACAAAAATAAATAGAACATATCAAAGTCGGAAAGACCCACAGAGGTCGATAGACATTAAAATATGTGATATTATTATATAAAAGATAGATTAAAAATATTTACCTCTTTTCATTGCAGTACCCATGCAGTACTATTAATTGCCTTGATTTTTTATTTCTATTTTTTTCCAAACAATGGAAAACTTTCGGACAGGACAAAATTAAAATAGTTGCGCGTATATAACCGTTTTTCCCATTGTGAACGATGCAAAATGTTTTACAAAATTTCACAATATTTTGATGCATCAAACAATTGCGTACCTGTATACGTTTAAATAATTGTGTGTAAAATAAAATTTCTGATTGTTACGGTGTTACCTGATCTATTATTGCGTAAGAAATAATTTAACTTCGCATTCAGCACAACAAATGATAAGATATAAACTGCAATCATTTGATATTCGTTCCTTGAATTGAAAATTATAGCTTGACTATTAACATTCCACAAAGTAATACTCGTATTTCATTATATCAACAGATCGCGACAATCGATAAGAAGTTAGCAGTATGCTTTCTATCAGAAACTCAAAATAATCATTGGCTAATCTTGTGAACGAGACCATCTCACGCAAGGGTGGTAAAAGTGTGAAAATCCCGAAAATGTCATAATTCTATACTACGTTCTAGACACAAACACAATATATTCGTGGAAAGAAATCATTTTATTGTTAACTGTTGATAACTAGCAACCCATGTAACAAATCGAAATGTATTTGTTGGTTTTATTGTATCGGTTAACTACTCAATCAAATTTTAATGTGATATCCAAAGATATCCAAAATTTTTTAAATCAGTACATGTTATTATCTATAAGCTACTTTTATCGGTAAACGGAGCTGCTATTGTTTGCGATTGCAATAGCACAATCTATAACATTTTAGCAGCTTCAGTACTTAAAATCAAAATAAGGATTTATACGCTATTTTAACTATAAATTAGATATTCAACCTTTATTCGACATATCATTTTCACAACATATTGCTATTGCCGATTTTCAGTACCAAACTGAAAATATACTCACACTTATAACAACATATAAATCATGTAAAATTAATACTAAGTAAAAGTTAAAACCTTATTTTAACTATGTTGAGAGATCCAGGATGAGAGGATGAGAGTCCAGGAAGTCGAGGAACAAATTAGGCAGGGTCACATTAAGGGAAGCGCCTGTAACCCAGGGTACCAGGCAATTCAAACTGTGGGGAGGAGGCCGGGGTATATTGGCTGCAGAGAAAAAGGAGCAACGGAAAAAGTGACCATAGCACGGGCAAGGTGTGGTTCGGAAGAGAGAGGATGGAAAGAATGGATGGGAGGCGAGTTTAGAAAGTGTGCCCTATGCGAAGAAGGATGGGATACTTGGGAGCACTTAGCAGGGGAATGCAGGTGAATGAATCAAGAATGGGCGAGAGGTATACGAGAGGGGCTGGTTAGGGGAGAGTGGCGATGGGGTCGCCTGCATGTCCGCCATAGTATAGGAGAAGAAAGAAGAAGGGAAGCTCCACTGGGGATTACGAGTGTCCGGTTATGAGAAAAAAATGGTGTGATGTAACTATTTGTTGTTTTTGGTTTAGTAATTATTTATTTATCATATGTTATGTGAACAAAGATATGTATTGGGAAGGAAGCAGGAAGATATGTATGACCAGGGGTTATGCTAATAAAGTTTGATTTGTACATATTTTAACTATGACCGTATTAATTCGCTGCTTGAAAACTCACTGCTAACTTTTAATCAGTATCGTGAATAATTGGAATTGACTCAAGTAAATATACAATTTGAACCAGATTGAAACTGATATTTTGTTGTCTATCGATTGATAATGTAAAACCTTTATTGTCAATTGTTGATAATGTTTAACCAGCGCGCCTAATAAAAATGAACATCACATCTCCGTAATTGTGACTTTTTTTTATTAATTGCAGCGTATTAAATTTCAACAGATCCAAAGTTATAATCATATTTATATTACCTATGTTAAGTGCCAATAGCGAGATCCACCTTTAACTGATGATAATAATAAGCGTCTAGTACCTGATATCTCAAAATGAAAACCATCGCTGTGATTGCAATAACATAATCTATAAAATTTTATCACATTTCAAATCGATTGTTATATAAGAATTTACGGGGTATTTTAACGGTGTCCATTTGGATTCACTGCTTGAAACCTCGTTACTACACCTTTAATTGGTCATGATATGCGTCCAGTACCTCATATCTCAAATGGAAAACAATGGTGGTGATTGGAATAATATAATCTATAAAAGATTAGCGTGTTCAGCATCAAATGTTAATATTTTACGGTATATTTTAACTGTGAACATTATGATTTCCTGCCGGAAATCTGACTACAAAATTCTTAACAGCATCGCGCTGAGAGTAATTGGAATCGGCAAACGAACTTTAAAGCTTTTAATTGCTAAAAAAACAACAAACACGTTAGAACAGAAACAAAAATTAGAATCTACAAAGCCACGGTAAGACCAACAAGCACCTACTCCGCCGAAACGCACCCTGCAACATCTGTGACAGAAAGACTACTGAACACCTTCGAAATGAGGGCCATGCAGTGTATCACGAACACCTCTTTACGTTAGTATTGGCAACGTAAAGATTCGACGCAAATGTGGCGTCCAAGACATCAACGATTGACGTAAACAATGGAACCAAGATATAGACCGCATGGATGACATCAGATTGGTAAAGATCGCAAGAGAACGATTACCGAGAGGCAAAAGTTCCTTACGTAGACCCTGCAAGAGATGGAGGGATCAACTTCTGGATGATCGCTGATGATGAACAGGTAAAAATTGCCTATCAAATCGAAGAAGACGAAGAATTGCTTGGAAATATTATAAATAATGACATCTCTTAAATAGAAAACATTTCCCAGTTTATTTCACTTGAAGGTGATGAAAGGCTAAAACTTTCGTAAAATATGCTAAATGAAAACGCACCACTTGAAACTAATCTAAACCTGCATCTACATTTCTGCTAAATGCAAATTCACATCGCGTACGCTTCGATCTGCGTGGTTTTCATACATGTTCTTGCTGCGATATGCAAATATCTCCTAGATTAACATAATAATTAAGTTTGTGCAAATGCTGGTTTTAATTTCACGACTTTTACGATGCCCCCTTGGTAATCGTTTTGATTACACTATAACCACATTCGCTCCATTTTATTTCGATGAATTCGGAGCTCATGAACGCTGAAAACAAGCAATTAACTTTATATGAAAATAGTGGAAATTACTTCAAAATGCGATTTCATAAACAGATACTTCGGCTTTTCCGAACTTTTCTGGTTTTACGGGAGTAATTTTCACAGCGCCCCAATCAAGATCGTAACAAACATAAATATGTTCAACTTTCAACATAATAACACTTTTCGGTCACGTAAAACTGCGTTCAACTTAATTCTAATCATTAGCAGACCTAGTTTTTGTTGGGAAGTTTTCAGCTGTGTTTTCTGGTGTGCTTATCTCAATATTTTCATCGGTATTTCTTCCTTTTTGCGTCTTGGCAAGTTCGCAAGTTACCAACGGTGGGTTTGCCAGGGCGAATTGGATTTGCACATGCATTTTGCGCTTGTTTACTGCGAGATTGCCGGCAATAATCGTAATTTTTCGGCTGCCTCATCGCGGCGTTCAAACAATTCCATGGTGGATAAAAAATAAACGACCGTCACGCACGCTCTTTGCGACGTACAACAAAAGAACACGGTTTTCAAAGTAGGTGCCACATTGCAGACAGGCCGCAACAAAAGTTGTAATTGCGTGCGGCGGTGTCGTTTAAAACAATCGCGATTATTCCCCACTACAAGACTATTCCCTGAAGCCAACAGTAAGTCATACAGAAAATTGTTTTTCGAAATAAACGAAGAACAAAAGTGAAACACGCAAAAATGGAGGTAATATGTTTTCAAATTGACCGACATGAACTTAGCAGATTGAAGAAATAGTAATAACCAAATATTTTCACTTTATTTAACCCAAGAAATAGGAAAATGTATTTTTGTTACTTTTATTTAATCAGAAAAACGGAATGTTGAACGATAAAGGTAATACATTTTATATTGGTTGAAATTTTCAATATTGGATAGTGAAAAAATCGTGATGGTATGCAACCAATATTGCACCCTTAATGTAGTCACTCTCCCCCATGTCACTTAAGAAGTAAAGAAAAGAACAAGGAATTGATTGTGTATCAACAAAATATAGAACAAAAATTCAAACAAACAAAAAATCAAAATTGGGCTATGAAATTAAAAAAAAATGAAGTTTTGTTGGAATTTTCAGTATTGAATGATTGAAAAAAGGTAGCCATTGGAGAATTACGTGACGAATTTTTGCATGCAGTTTTGGCATTCATTTCGAAATGTCGAAATTCCAATTGGATACATATTTAGTGCAATTTCCAGTCACTGATCTACAGCGGTGAATTTAATCCGTGCAGAGGTAATAAGTTATCCCGATATTCCGGCTTTGACCTACGCCAGCAACGCTTATGCTTGAAGGACTGCAACCAGCTCCTTATGCATTTCGGAAAGTTTAATTTCGTACGGCTTCTCATAACTTAAAGCGTGCTCGAATGCACTTAAAAGCACCGGGATTTAATATGTCAACTTGTGGTTATTAAAACCTGTGATAGCAATATACTTGAATAATATGCATGCTAAACCTTCTCACTTTGTTTGACATTAAACCCTTTAATGTCTAATAAAGAGAAAATGTTGTGATGATTTATGTACCTTGATATTGTAAACACAAAGGTTTATTATTATTAATTTCGGCGATAATTTAATTTTTGTTTGTTATTGGTTAATATTTGGTTAAGGGATTTGCTAATACAGATGCAAGAGTTGTTGGAAAATTGTAATATATGAAAATTTGCTAGATAACTCCAGTACCCTAGTTTACAATTAGTTTTGGAAGGTACTTTTCGTTAGAGTAGAGGTAAGGCATGTTTAAGAAAATGTGCAATGAAACAAGCATGTTTCGCAACCAATCATACACTTCAAAAACTGTTGACAAACAGCTGACTGCCCATTTCACTTTCTCCCATTGGCAATCCTGTACGTGACAACAAAGAAGCAAATTCAAAAAAGTGAAGAAAAAGAAATGTTTTTATCCAATTTTAATTTGTATAGACATAAACATACTTTCCTTATCACTACAAACAATCTCGAAGCACCAAAAGATGTTATTTCTGACGATTACTTTCAAGTACGAAATAGTTTATGCTAATTTCGAAAATATTCAGTAATTTTCCGAATTCATTTTAAAACTAAAACATATTCCACGTACAAGTATACTCAATGAAGTCACGTTCGAACCATTTCTCTTGGCGAATTGTTCTGCGAATTGGTAACATTAATAACATGATTTGCCAGTTTATTCTGTCTACCCCGACTCTTACCAACCCTTTTCGTCAAGAAATATTCAGAAGTATTTCTGGGGTGATTATGTTAGGCCACCGATCATACACTTTTGGAGGTATAGACAAACAGCTGACTACGTATCTCATGTTTTCTCACTTACACCAGGCAAATTCGAAGAAAATTGAGGCTAGTAAAGAGAAATGATTTTTATATTAGGAATGATACAAATAACATTTATTTATGGATACACTTTTTTATCATCATAACCAATTTCTGCACTCCCAAATAAGTTACAATGCCATAATTTCATTATGTAATTTCAGAATAAGCCCAGAAACTAGTATTTTCAGGGATATTCGGAATTCAGTTTGAAGGCAAAGCATATTCGTTTCAAATACAAGTACACTCGATGAACTCACGTTTGAACCATTTCTCTTCACGAATTATTCTGCGAATTGGTAACAATACGTGTGATGTATCTGCCTGGTTATCGGCAACGCATATTGTTCGCAGTCTATCCTGCCTACCCTACCTCACACCATTCCTAACCACCAACAATTTACGAACAAGTCAAGGATGTTGGGCGTTCGCAACCGTTTCGCCCCGCCGGGGAGAGCCTGCACGTCGCGTCGCTCGGCCAGTGGAATTTCGTGCTGTGCAAATTGAATTTCGAATTTTCGGGTGCCGCCGCATAGACACGCTTGCATTTACTCATTGTGCTGCCTTCCGCAATATTGCCGGCGAATAGTTGAAGAGAAGTCTAATCATGCGCAACGTATGGCTAACCGCATTTCCCAATTTTCTCCTTGATTCTTGCTGGTTATAATTAAATCAAATACTCGATATACTCGAAAAAAATTTTGACTTATTGAATTACCATGAGATATGTCGAAATAACATTAGTAACAATAAAATTTATAACTGATGACAACGAAGAATAATAATTCTTCATATTTTCAATAAAAATACACTTATTCTTTAAGCAACTTTGTAAACGCTTAGTTTATTTAGCAAAATGTATATTATCACTTCTTCCTGTCGTTGCGTTCATTTATAACGCATTTTCTAAACACATAAAGTTGGTCTTGCTAACAAAACGTGCCGCGATTTACGCTTTCTTTTATCGGACAAAGTTGGCGACGCGACAACGTTGACGGCATCGTAAAAGAAGCCGACAGCCGGCGTCCTCCAACCCGTATGCCAGCCATTTCAAACAAAAGTTGAATTCGCAAGTTTACTCGTAAGTGAACATCGAAGTTTGTGCAGTAAAGTTGGCAGTTTCATTCCAACCCTAGTGTAACAAGTGGCAAATTTGAGGAAAAAGAATACTTCGACAGCGCTTTCACACTTTCCAAAGTGGAGAAACGAGCGAAATTCGTGCTTTTTCGCGAGGGTGTTCAGCCCGACTGAGTAAAGTCGGGGTTGAAAATGTTACGTTAGTGTAAATCTACAAGAATCGCCAAAGATTGATGGAAAAATCAATTATTGTCAATCGTGTCAAACCTAGAAAACTATACAACCTCAGATAGAGTAGCTGAAATTGAAACTCTTGGCATGTCTAAATAATAGTATAGAACGATATACATGTGGGAATTGTGATTTTCGGCACGAGTGCACCAATAGTCATTTACACCCGAATAGTGTACGGTATTTTTTCGTATGTATTAGAAAATGTTTGCCCCAAATGCTTCTAAATGTATAAATCTTAATAATATGAGGCCATGATGATAGCGATTGTGCGATTTATGATTATCTTGTTGAAACTTTCTTTAATTTGTATATTCATTAATAACACTTCCCAATAAATTCAAAGTTGTAATAATATGTAGTTGCCAGCCCAAGTATCAAATCTCATACATATGTTTACAAATTTGACGTAATTGACGAGCGTGGTGCTTCCAAATCTCCCTAATCAAGATTGACGTAAGGTAATCTAGGCAACTTATTGAGCTTAGCTATGGGTGTTCACTACTGATTGTAAGAATTGATACAGTGAATATCAATCGTGTCACGCTTTGAAAACTATTCAACTTGTACCGTGGACTTTTTGAAAAAATTCTTCCAATTCTAATGAAAGTGAAACGTTTCACGCCACTAAAGAAATAAAAAAAGTGTTTCCAATCCTTCGTGAGAATAAACGAAAATCTTTTAGGATAAACGGGCCTGAAAAATGATATGTTTTCGTGATTAACATACCAGGTTTGCCCAAAAAGTATAGTGATGTTCTACTTTAATGGAATATAGAGCCATCACTCTTTATTTGTTTATCTTTGTATTTTTTTACGATTCTCTGAATTTTGGTAGAAGTACGAGAACTTAGCAGCCATAAAATCGTGTCACTTCCAATGAACATATTTCCAAATTTCCTACTGAAATAAAATGTAAAAAGTTAATAGTATTTCAATAAACCATATACAAATCGTTTTGTTATTAAATTATCTATATTTTTCGGGGTTTTGGTTGAATTTGATTTAGGTACGCCAAATTTATGCACGTTCAAAAATTTAACCTCCAATTTCACTCATCCACAATTTTCAATCGCTGGTATTTCTGGAAACAGTTCGTCTATTCCCTCGAATCATACATCCACAAATGAGATATTAACCAGTGTACTAATGTCAACCTTTTTTGGAATGTTGTATGTTCATTAATACCATAAATTCCAAGTTGAAATATGACGTGGCCAAGAACTTTAGACTATCAGGTTAAAACCTAGAAAAGTATGCGTCTACACACTACACATACGTGGAAATGTTTAGAAAGTCGCGCCTTTCAATTCTAATGAAACTGTAACTGAAATTTCGACCTCTAAACAAAAAATTTAAATTTTGAAAATGTTCAGAGAAACAAACAAAGTTCTGCCTTCCTCAGCAAACTAAACAACTACTCCACATAAAATTTTTACAACGCTCTATCAAACCCACCAGAACTGCCGAAATTTCATCGACAATCCGTTAGCCAATCGACTGCACGCTAAAATTATTTATCGATTCGCCGCTCGGTGTTCATTGCTATCACTGATATAAACCAGAAGCTAAAAACGAGATTCATCTCATTTCCATCACGCGACGCATTCTGATAGACATCGAAGCAACATTATCACGGGCTTAGTCATTCGCGTTTTCATGGCTATTTCATGTGATTTAGACGCAAGCAATAAATTTCGATTCTGGTGGGTAGTTAAGGTTGCAGGAATAGAGGTAACGTACGTATTTCTCCTCTGAGTAAACGCCGCCGCCGCCGCCGACGGCCACCAGCGCAGATGACGACGTGGTGGCAAATATGTGCGCATGCATATTCGTCTTTATGTTGCCTGGTGTGACAGAATTCGCACAGGACGACGCAATTTGCATACTCAGCTTGAGTTACACGCACATTTGGAAATTTTGAAACATCTGCGTCACTTTGCATGCTTGGAACTTCGAGCTTCAAAATTCCGAAATCTCAGCATTCATGTTTCAATTTAAATATTTCGAAATTTAGCTTCATTGTTCAAGCTATATTGTGTGAAAATGCATTCGCTTTGTTTGTTAGTACAAAAAAGACTCGAGAAAACAACATTCTGCTGATTTTTTTCATTTAAAACGAGTTAAGAGGAAAGGTATTATGAAAAATATGTTTTGTGAGTTGCCTTCTATATCTTTTCTGTGCAAACATGGGTAGCACATTTTGTATTTCATCATAATGTAATAAAGTTGTAAACATAAAGTTCATTTCGTTCCATTCATTTTGATGACAGTCAGATAACTAAGTTTTGAGTATGAATAAATGAGAAATGAATAAATATTTCTATAGGGATAAAATGTAGCACTTTAGTTTTTTTTTTTTTCAGAAAATCTAGTTACATTTATAAAAGCTTGTCATATCCAATGAGGCGTAAAATTCTCGCTGGTGTTGTAGATTTATTCATTTTTAAATGTATTTCCAATTTCTATGAAATTCGGGAGTCGCTTGCTAGTCGGAACAATTTTGTTGCTTCAACTAATATTGCTTTTGATGAATTGATGCCTGTGTATCGCCAGAGAATTTAATAAACTACTCTTTTTCATAATTCTAGGCATCAAAACACGAGGTTTAAAGAAATACTTTGCAGAATACGTAGAATTTACATGAGAATAATAAGAATAAAGTGCTAAGGTAATGCCGAAGAACCTGGGCAACTTTAAGAGCGATGCATAAAGAAAAAGCGGTGGTTGCCTTTAGTTGATGATTACTCAAAAAAAGTATTTTTGAATTGTTAAATTGTGCGAAAAATTGTTACGAGCCCAAGCTACGATATACATATTTGCCTAGTTTTCCTAAATTTTGACAGCCTTAAAAGAAGTTCAGCTAGTCACATGTCATAGCCTCAGTCAGAATGTTACTGAAAGTAATAAAGATGCTAATATTAAAGAACTTTGGTAATCGTAGCCCAGGAAGTCTAAAAGATTTGAAAATTAGAAATATACTGTAGTTTAAATCTAATGTAGGCAGTTGCCTACGTTAAGTTGCCTTAAATATATTTGGGGTGTTCTTTATTCTGTGAAATTGATTGGTCTTTTATTAACGGAAACTAATTCCAATGAAGAAATCATCATTATTGTTCATCGTGAAATCGACAAACTAGCCGACTATTACAGGAAAATAATGAAGGATGAGAAGAATTCTATTCACTTAGATATTTATGCATTTTTGATCAATGAATTAATTTTAAACATGTTTTATTTACATTCATCAAAAATTGGAAAAAATGTTTTTGTGTGTTTTTGTGTTATCTGTGGAATTTAAAATATAGGTCTATCTGAAATATTTTGAGGAGGATTCCTTAGACTTATTCACATTGTTTGAAAGTTTGATTTGCGCGTGTTGTTTGCGCAGCAAACCTCGAGATAGCACAAACTGCACTACCCAAGGGCTTCCTTAAGTGTATACAAGCTAATCATAAACATTTAATCAAGGAAAAAAACTACAAATATTTCGCATTCCCAGACTAAGTAGTAACCTTTTTTTTATTATATGCATGACCTTCGTTGGCATACCAGTTTTCATCGAAACTATTACAATCCTACAGAATTAAATAAATAATAAACATAAATAAAACGTACAAAAACTTATATACAGAACTATAAGTACAGTTCGCAGTTCAGGTTCGCCCTTCTTATTCTCTTCTCCAACGCCACTTTTGTAATAACAGTCAGCCCTTCTTTCCTCCAACCATTTTCCGACAATATTCCTTTCTCTTTGTTGTGATTCTACCGATAATTGCATCAGCCCTTCACAGTCCCTTGCCAGGTGTTCCAATGTGTCCACGCCTGTCATACAAACTACACATTTTGTGAATTTCTGCACCATCCAGGCCTTGATCCACACCTAACCCTAGCCAGCAATGACTTCTCATTCCCACTTCTGCCCTTATCACCAAAGTACCAGGGCCTCCTCCCGATATCCTGTACCCTTTTTAATTATACCATACAATTAGTTAATACCAATGGTTTTCCTTTTTTTGAATTCCTTTCTATCGTAAAAAGTTATGAGAATAAAAGTTTTCTTTATATAAATGAAAAAGGCATTTATATAAAGAAAACTTTCCCACCAAATTATTTTGAATAAGCATTTTTAACGCCTGCATAATACGAGTATGAACAGAAATGTAAAACAGTTGTTAAGGGTTGAAGTGGAATCCTTTTGTTTTCGAGTGTGCATTTACAAAACAACAACGAAAAATATGATTGAGGTTTGACATCTTTTACACCGAAACCCACTCGATTCTCGGCACACCCGAATGTGAAAAGTGTGGTAAAATCACGCAACACTACTACAATTCAATTTTAATGTGTATCAACGCACGCACCACATCGCTCTGCCTGTCATATGGATGTTGATTCAGTTTCAGTGGAGTTTGGTAGTCGACAATGTAAAAGTTGTTGATACCGATTTTACCAGTGGATTTTCGCACCATATCGCATCGATTTTAAGCTGAAGTGACAGCCGAACCACCAAGCCACCACAACCACCTACGACTTGTATTGATTTATACCTTATAAACGTCGTCGCTTGTCTTTTTTTATACATCCACATTTTACGAGCACGACGTATAATTAATGCTGAAATGGCGCCGTGCCGTCAATGCGAAATGATATGGCATTTATAGTGTCGTGCCTGTCTCTGCCGATATCGTTACCCATGGAATACGGCATTGGATGTCTGCCTCCGTAATGCCAAAGGCAAACAAATAACTTTACTTTTAAAACGATCAGGATACTAACAATAAGCGAGGAATGAAACGCGAATTGTGGGTTTCGTATGACGATCCGCGGTTATAAATTATCATTTAACTTGCCTTCGTTTCCACAGTTTATAATTATATTATAATTTATGTCTATTTGCTTGAAGTTTACTGCATATTAATTTGAAATTCTATTAAAATGGTATCGTTATTAGTGCAGTGTTTGTTGCAGAATTGAATGCAATTGAAGGTATTGCATTTTAGTAAAATTGATTAAATTAAAAGTACTATTTCTGTATCGTATATTTCAATTCAATGGAAATTGTCAGTGATTTTGTTTGAAACAAAATTTATATACGTTCGAATTGATTTTGAAAGGAAAATATATAAAATTCATTCGCAAAACTATTTTTAAATTTGTGGGTAAATGGCGCAAGGTAATGTTAAAGCTTCCTATGTAGGGCGTACTGGACTGTGTCGACAGAGGCTGCGGGAATTCTCCTCAGGACCTGGTAGCGCTAGAACGACAAAGAAGCTACCGACGACGAATTGGTGAGGAAACTAATGCGTCCCTTGGGATAACGGGGGAATGGTCCACCAGATGGAGTAACAGCACCACGTCAGGATGGCTCAAGCGGTGGTTACTAACAGATACCTAACAACATGGCTAGCGCGTCCGCATGGAGACTGTGACTACTATTTTAGCCAGTGCCTGACTGGCCATGGCCAATTCGCGTCGTGCCTCCACAGATTTGGCAAGAAGGACAGTAGGACAGTAGTGCAAGCATTACTCACTTGGCGTAGCAGACACTCCGGACCACACCCTTGGAATCTGTCCAGCACGGGTCAAAGAACGAATGAAAGTTCTGGCGGCGACCCGTTATGCGAGCAGCACACCTGAGCTAATTGGGAAAGCAATGCTCCATTCCCAAGAAAACTGGAATGCGATGTTTTTTTTTTCTGCGTGAATGTCGTGAGAGAAAAGCGCAAAGTCAAAGTAGGACACTTATAGAGGCTGGTTAGTTCGTTGCTCTGACGAAATGCAGAACCAGCGATACCATATTGTTTAGGGGTTGCGCACAGCACCACTAATATATTCTAATAGTAGCCACCTCCCTCATAGGGCCACTTGTTCCGGTTAGCTAACCGCCGACATCGCCCAAAAAATGTTAATGCTTCATTAAACAATAAACTAAAGAGTGATAAATATTTATAAACAACCTCAGCAAAGGAATATAACGAAAGAAGTGTGGAAACGACGCTTTTGGATACGCTTTTGTTAGAAGCACTAGACTAGCGAGTGACGCTGGCGGAACGTGCGAGAATAGATCTTGACGACTAAAACAAAAGTAACGCACGAAATTCTAAGGATTATGGCGCAAAACCCTTAGTTCCATCCTCCGCCTTTTGACGTGGACAAACGAAAAAGTAAATTTACTTAAATTAATAAATACATTTGTTAGTACAGTTAATGGAGCCTTCTGTCGGTTGTTGATAAAACATGTTTATAATAGGTAGAAACTTTAAGTCACTTAATACTTAGATGTTTTACTTTCTATTTAAATTTCGTACAATACGTATTTCGCCTATGCGGCATCATCAGGTATTGATTGTTAAAAAGTTACAAAGTGGTATTTATACAGACGCAGGTATATACATTCGCGTTAGAGGGGTGTTGATAAGTAATTCTAACTGATCGTTAAGAACATTTTGATGCCGCTTAGGCGAAATATGTATGGTACGAAATTTAAATAAACAAGTAAAACATCTAAAGTATTAAGTTACTTAAAGTTTCTAACTATTAAATACATTGGGTTAATATTTTCGAAATTATCGATACCAAAGGATTGAAATTATCGATAAAAGTACGTCCCTGCTCCAATAAGGGGCGTTTGCCCAGAAATTTACCAGAAGAGGGACCCCACTTTTAAAATTTGCTGCAGGGGTCCCTTCCCTCTAATCATGCTCACATGTGTGGTCGGCGCTTTTCTCTACCTGAAGTATCGACAAGTATCGAACGGAAGTTTTAATCCAAACTCTGGTCTGCTCTAATCAAAACTTTGGTCTGCACACTCTTGCTTGGTACGGATAGATCCCCTGCCACCCACACTGGTCTGACCTATAGGTGCTCCTAAATTTTTGATGAATATACTGAGGATCGACTACTGAAATCATGGATACTGTTTCACTTCTCTATCAATGTAATTAGTCATCTTAGAAACGAATTACTTTTGAAAAGAGGCTTCAATCCCTGTAACTTTGTGGTCAGAAATCAGGAGCAACTATTACAAAAGACATTGAGAATTTTGTGTGACCCAGAAGCATCTATTGTCAACAAATATAAAGAAAATTTAACACACGACATCAAACAAATTAGGTTTCACTGGACTTGGCTAATATATTTCATTTAATTTCACAACCTTTATTAGCATACTTTTGTCACAAGTTTTCTCGTATTTCAAATATCCTTTACAGCTCCATTAAATAAATACACAACAATACACTAAATTCTATAAATGAATACAGTAAAAACTAACCAAACGTAAAAATTTGGCCAGTATAAGAAAATATGCTACTCATGTACCATGTACTCTTCCTGTGGTCAGCGAAAATATGTTTGTAAAGCTCGCGTAAATCTTTGAATTGCTTATTAAAATTTTACACAAAAGGAGATCCCAGTGGTTGGTCATGTCTGCTGTTTGTTAGATATTGGTAATAAAAAATATTCATCCGCTGAAGATTGCACACCTCTGTTTACAAAATTTTCTTTATGATAACAAATATTTATTTTGCTGAGCGATGATAATCTTATATTGACAAGTTAATGCAAACTAATATATTCTGTTTGAGTGGATGAGCTGGTCATTTTTGTCGATTTCACATTGAGAATTATGAAATCGAAATATTTGCAAATCTAGTGTTAAGCTAGATTATAAAAAGTAATAAATCAATGATATTGTTCTTTTATGCGACTCGTTTTATTTTATTTTGTTGGAAATATGTATATGCTTCGTAAATATAATCTGGAAACAATATAGTAGATAGATAGATAGATAGATAGATAGATAGATAGATAGATACCTTTATTGGCATTCTGTTCCCCACATTGTCATACATCCCTATTATACAATATCCTTCCTTACTTAATTAACATTAACACCCTTAATAAATATAACATAAAACAAATACAAACAAAATAACTAGTAAAAATACAAACGTGGTATTTCATCCCACCCTCCCTATTTGGTCATCTCTCTCCTCCGTTTCCATTTCTCCTTCACAATTTGCCTTTCCCCCTCTTACATTCCAAAACATTCACCCTTTCGCAGACACACAGATGCTCCCAGGTATCCACCCTACCTCACATTCCACATATCCTCTCACATTCTCATATATTCGTTCCCCATCCACCCCTTTCTTCCTTGTTCCTCGCTACCACACCTTGCCCTGGCCATAACCCGTTTGTCGTCGGCGCTCATTCTTTGTTGATCCGAATAAATCAACTGCATTTGACCGTATTTATGGATATTTACCTACAATTGATTGGGAATTGGAAAATATTATATAACTACACCCTAAAAAATCTGTCTCTTAGGTGTTTTATGAGATTGCAAAGCTTTAACCTGTAACAAATCACCAAGAATACTAATTGCCCCGTTATGGTGGAGGGAGGAAATGATAATTATATTTGAAAGATTTTTTAAGAATAAAGTAGTTTTTCAATGGATCCCTCTTTTTTACTTTATTTATTTTTTACGGGTAGCGGGTAGCTTTCCATATAAGGCAGGTTCAATTTTTCCAATCAAACCAAAAAAATGGGTGTTGATTATTTTCTCATTTCTTAAAATTACTCCTACATTTTTATAGAATATTTACAATAATGAACTAAACTCATTTGCTATTGTGAGTGGTGACGCTTCACGCTGAAATTGTTTAATGTAATACCCGTTTCCACAGCAAGAAATATGATATATAAACTAATATAAGCTTTCCACTATAAATAAATAAGTCCTGCATAAACAAATCAACTAAAACATGTAAATGTATATAAACAAGTCTATTCTGCATTAGAAATGTGTATTTTCTGCGTAACAACATTGCATATTTCAAGAAAGTTTGCACTTGTTGTTAAAACTTGCCATGTAAAGATCTTAAAATAGAATTTACTGCAAAACGGAGCACTATTTAACTAAGAATATTACTCCAGGAAATCTCCTATCATTTATTAATGAAATTCAGTATGCCTGCAGAGGGTTGTTTTGCGTCCTCAATTTTTATTCATAAGAAACTTCATTGAATATTATTCACCTGGTATAGCACAACCTAATACTAAAACTATCCTTTCGTATTAGGTTGCGTTCAACGCAACCCAGACGCGCCACTCTGAGTCGAGCATGCGCAATGCTTGTGCGACTTCGACTAAGACTAACGCCACAGAAATTTTAAAGAGCCTCAAAAAGAATACAAATTTTAAAAATACACTCATTATAAAATAAGGAAAGTTAAAAACGGATATTGCTTTCTGCTCCCATTCGCAAGTTTACTTAATCGCATGCACAGAAGTTTTACTTCAAAAATATTTAAAAATCTTTTTGTTTCAGATTCATGTTGGTCCTAGTATGCCTGATATTTAGCGTTTTATCAACAATCGACACGTATCAAGATTTCGCCAATGAAACACTTTTCTGGATGGTAAGTCCTTAAACTATACAATTATCAAATAAATTAGATAACCAAATAGTTCTGGATGTTTACAAATAATTGTACCGCAACTTCTTAAATGTTTCGATGTTTAGGGGAATGTTTAGGCATCTTTAGGCATGCGAAAAGCAACAAAATAAACAATATTACACATAAGACTAGGCAAACCTGGGCTTCCATTAGTATTTGCACTCTTTCAGTCAACTTTTTTTTAACGTGTGCGCGTAAAGTTTAGTGACTTTAAGTGCGACACGTGAACATGTGAAATTTCTGCTTCTGTTCTTGATATAATGTTCGCAGGTTTTCACCATTTATAAAGTGATTGTAAGTAGAAACAAATGTATATTCTAACTAAATGCAAACGCATTTTCTTTTCCCTCAAAACAAGTCAACGTAAATTTCGTCAATTTCGTAACTTTTGTAGTTTGAGGCCTAATTATTTCCTAAATATTTGTGGTAATTCATTTTACATTCTGCTTACAAGTTAGTGCTGTGAATTATCGACTGTAAATTGCAATATCGACGATGCAAGTCGATGCAAGTAGTGCGAACAGTATTTTGCAAAAACACGATTTCCATCTCCAGTTCGATTTTGCCGATTTGTGTGGCCGAATTGCATGATTAATTGTGATTGAAAGTCGGACGCAATGCGGCACTTTGTGATTGTGATTCACCATCTGTATTGTGTGTTATTTTCTCCCATTCTATTACACTTTTTCAATGTTTGACATTTTGTGTCATTTTGTGGCTTTAAAAGCGAGTATTTTTAATTTTCGGAATTCCGATCGACGTATTACTGAAGGAGTGATTGTACAATTCGATATCTTGGCGTGTTGTAACAGCGTTCAACGTCATTATTCCTTCCAACCGAGTTGAAATAATTTCCGGTAATGATAGAAAGTGTATTGCATGAAAATGTTGGAAACGTTGGAAATGTCAAGAGTTCAACCTGCAGCGAGTCACCCAGCCGGGTTTTAATATTGCACAATACGCTTTACAGATTTACGACAACGAAATTTTGATGAGAAATCCCCGTATTATTCATTATATTTACATTTTATTGCATTGTGGATTAGCGTTATAGTTTACTAGGCCATGTGGGAGGTTTGCAATTTTATATATTATATGTTATACATATTTAAATAGAGAAATGTGAAACAGAAATTTATTATTGCATATATTCCTTTATTAATCATAAGTTTAATTACAAAAAAATGATGTTAACTCACAATTTTATTAAATATATTTTATTTATATTTTATTTATATTAAATATATTTTATTTATTTTATTACCAAATGTACGATCAAATATATAATAAAATACATAGTTCAATATATGTATTTTACATTTATAAGTTTCAATAATTTTATTATCGAATATTAAAATTTTCATCATTGCTATCGGATATTAATAAATTAACATGAGGGTAGTTTTTCTTATATAAACTTAAAATCGTAATTAATTTATAAAATGCAGGAGCAGGTCAAACAGATTTACCTACTATAAGTCAGTACGATTATACTGGGCGTTCTTGTCATAGAATTAATACAAAACTGCCAACCTGTTTAAAATGTATTTGCATTTAAAGCAGAAAACTGCAGTAAACCAACCAAAAACAAAAAGAAAAACCAGAAGTTACGCGCGTGCCGCGCAATGAGTGCGTAATATAATGTTTGCGCTCAAGTAACTTACTTCACTTTACCTACGAACCTTTTGTTTGGACGCCAAGGTCAACTTTAAAATTCTGATTATGGCAGCTGTACAGTCCTTCCGTGTACCCTTCCGTAAATACAATATCGATCAAACAGGTGCTGTGCGTTTTTAACCCTTTGCGCACGGCGCCGTCAATAGAAGGCTTAACCGCACGATGCCGAGCCTAAAAACGTACAGCACTAAGAGAGATTGCATAAGCAGCGAGTTACCTGATCCGTGCTCTATGGATTTTGGTTTGGGGTCGTAGATAATTAGTATATTGTATAACGAGTATGAAATAGTCTCTTTTCTCATGAGTATGATACTTTACAAATCATACGGGTTGTATGAATCTCTGAATCAGAAATTGATTTTAAAAATTTACAGGATATTTTTGAGAAGGATTTATATTTAAACTGCAAAGTATGAATGACGAAATGACAACGCGATAGAGCACAATGGGCGCAGGAAAGTTCATTGTGAACACGGAAATGTTCATTACCGCATTGCCAATCTAGAGAGGGCCATGAAAATCTATGAGTAATGTACGGCATTTCTCAATCAAAAATGGAACTGAAATGTGTTAATTGTACAGCAGTCGTATAAAAAATCCCTTCATGTAATATTAGTAGTGTTTAAAGTAAATATATTACGATGTTTATGGTAAGATGCTTGACAGCACGTATAGTAGATTGTACAACGAGCATGCTATTCAATACTATTCATTTCTCAGGAGTATGGCAAATTGCAGCAAATCATTCATGCAGGCAACGGAGTTCGTACGCTATTCTCGCGGCAATGTAGTACTATGCCCAGAACTACGTTTTCTGCCAATCCGGATATGATGCCATTTCTTAATAGAAATCGATACTGTAATGTTTGTATTATATAACAGGAGCAGAAACATGTATTTTAAATCAATACAATTAGTTTTTGCGTTTTGCATATAGGAAATGCAGGACAACTGCATATGTTTAGAAGCAATGCTTTTCGGCCTATTGCTGCTTGACAAGATGTTTGGTGATAGAGAGTATGCCTTTGGGCCAATTTTATTTTTGGGAAAAGTACCTAGGATCATATTTCGTCCAAGATTTTTACAAAATTTTGTTAAAAGTGTCGTACAACGTACATTTCGGCAGACACCGTAATCAGATACTTAAGAAAAGTTTTCAACACATGAATTTATTAACCTGATAATGACGAAAGCCAAAATGTGCATAGCATGAACGTTTTCACTTTTAAGTTTTCAATGAAATTGGTGCATCATCCAAGCCACCGAGTTTATGAAAATCATTGAAAAACACATTTTTAGTAACCCTTTAAAAAACATGTTTGCAAATGAATGAATTGACCTTGATTGCACTTCTTTCAAATGATAAAATTGCAAAACATCAATGTGTACACAATCATTGTTTTTTGTTTTGTGTCATTTTTACCGAGCTTCAATTGCTATGGTCATTAGCTCTATTCAATTCCTTTCCATGTATTTAGTCATATTAGAGGCTAACACGATTGATAAGAAGAAGAATTCACTTTAATATGCATCCCCACCGAGAATCGAACCCGGGACCTCATGGACAGTTAAAATCATCGACCATACCACTGCGCCACTTGGCTGGAAACCAATTTAACCATTCACCATTGTTTGAAAACCAATTTAAGTTTTTGTTATGAAAACTTTCAACTATGTATTCCCAGTAAAAAAAAGAGGTACAATTAATTCTTTTCCAAGGACATCATGAACTTAAATCGATCCTAAATATTAGGTCTTATCACTACAATCAGCAAGAATGAATAGTGTTAATATCGATTACAAACTACTGAAAAGAAAGTAATACCACAAACACTAATCAAAAGTAAATGAGTTCATCAAGAATTCATTGATCTGATGAATTAAATACATATCAGCATATCATCGAAATTAGCCATAAATCATTGTAAAATAGCACAAGCGTCGCTTCGGCGTCGCGTGCCTCTCTCACGCTTTAATTAACCATTTCATCCCTCTTTTGTGGCGTTAGCAAGCATAAATCACCGTTTTCTATATCTCCCGACAACTGGCACACACAGTGTGACGCAAAAATCTCTAATACTCGTACTCGTACAGTAAGTACGCACATGTTGAAAAATTAATTGGCTGTATTACGCACACACACACGCACATAGTATCTGGGGCCTAAATAAACTAATTAATTATTCAAGAGTCAACTTCGGCAGCGTATTTTACCCCCGCCCCGCTACGCTTACAAATGAATAATTTGCTCGCCTTTGCCATTTTCTATTGTTTGTGATAAATCTCCGTCCAGTGTTGTAATGTCCGTAATTTTCTAATTTAATTCAACTAGAGTCAGTTAAGGAAAGCTACGCAGAGAAGACCATATCAGTTTGGGCTCGCTGATTGTGAGATTAAACATCTTTTCTTTGAGATTCTAAATGAATGAATGCAATAATGATTTGACGCAATCGTAGAAAATGGCATTTTGCTTGGCTTTTCGTTGCTGCTTTTGGCAATGCAACATAAACGCTATCTCTGTGTCAGGGATTTTGTTTAATGCAAGGACTTTGTTGCAGGAAATATGTCTGGTCGTGTTCTTCGGCGTTGAATATTTGGTACGCCTTTGGTCTGCTGGTTGTCGGTCCAAGTATATGGGTTTTGCTGGACGTCTTCGGTTTATCAGGAAACCAATTTGCATAATCGGTATGTAGAAAGTTTGAAACTTGTGTCAAGAAGTTTGCAATTGATTATTATCGTCGTGTGTATGTTTATTCAGTAGATAAGTACGTGTAGGGAACGAATTTGAAAAAAAAAAACTTTTTAACTATCTTTTGAAAGATCAGGGTGTTTATAAATGAATATCAGGGTTTTAACTCTATTCGTTTTTGATACATGAAACATATAAACACAATAAATGCATGAAATGAAAGAACAACTCAAACAGTTTTACCTAGAAGCTTGCTGACTTTCGGGCTTTGCGAACTTCAGAACCTTTATAAAAGGAATCGGGTGTCCAAAGGTCAGAGAAAAAGGGTTCAGTGAGTGAAAGAGTTTGTCATGCGTACCCCGAGGAAATTTGTTCGGAAGGCCTGCCGGAAATTAACAATTCCTGTGTCGAATTTTTGAAAAATTACACCGAAATTACGTTCATATTCTTTTCAGTCACGACAGGCTAAAAATTCTTAACGCCACGAAATATACTAATTTTGAAGACTTTGAAAACGTTACAATCGAGATATTCATTTATTTGCACTGTTTACAAGTACTAGTCCCTGTCAAGTCCCTGTGAAAGTCGGCTAATCTACGTCACGATTAAACACCACTGAATTTATCTAGTATTTATTCTGGTTTCCAGCATATCCCCAAACTCAAACAACTTTTGGCCATACTGAAATTGCTTCTAGGATAAAAGTTCGCAATCGTGAATCCTGAATGAGTGCCGAATACAAATATCACAAAAATGATTAGCCTCAATTTTCTAATATTTACTATTTTATATCAAAAAGGTGTGTCATATAACTCATACAATTTTAATTGACTATATGCACAAAAACTCAAGATAAAAACTTGATATCAATCTTTACTTAATAGAATTTGCTAGTGTAGAGAGTAATGTGATAATCCGGAATATAGTGAGCAATCCGCACACAATAGTTTTTTTTTTACATCATTTGAGTGTGTTAAGTCAAGATCAATACTATGCTTAGACGTCTACTCATATGTACAATATGTACTCATATGTACCTGCTGCTAAACCGGAGGGGGGTAGGGGTCTAGGTATATCCTACAGTTCAAAACGAGACTGATATGTGTACATTATAGTAAACAGAGTAGAAACGGAGTAGAAAAAGCTAATAACCTACTTTAATAAGGTATAATGCTGTTAGAAAATGGTGGCAAACATCTGAAACCTAACCTAACCTAACCTACTTTAATAAGGTATAATGCTGTTAGAAAATGGTGGCAAACATCTGAAAACACAGGTTTTTGCCACACGTTTTAAGGCGTTTCCATTGTTGAATCTCAACTATCAGCATTGTATTTATCTGGTGTTTATTCTGGTTTCCAGCATATCCCCAAACTCAAACAACTTTTGGCCGCACTGAAATTGCTTCTAGGATAAAAAATAACAGTCCCTGCATGAATTTGAAGTGCAGAACACATATATCACAAAAAATGATTGGTCCCAGTTTTCTGATATTTACCATTTTATATCAAAAATGTGTGCCATATAACTCAAACAATTTTAATTAGCTATATGCCCAAAAACTCAAGTTAAAAACTTGATGTAAACCTTTTCCCAATAAGACTTGCTAGTGCAGTTAGTAATGTGATTTTCCGGAATATAGTGAGCAAACCGCCCACAATCGTTGTATTTACATCCTTTGAGTGCGATCAATATGCATATATCTTTACCCATGTGTACAATGAGCTTTGATCTGAGCGGATCAATTACCTGCTGTAAACCGGGGTAGGGGTCTAGGTATGTCCTACGCTTCTTAGAAATTCAAAACGATACTGAAATGTGCATATTATACAACAAGAGTAAAAACGGTAATAACCTACATTAATAAGGGATAATGCGGTTTGAAAATGGTGACAAACATCCGAAAGCACGGGGTTTTGCAACACATATTAAGGCGTTCTCATTGGTGGTGAATCACAACTACCAGCATTTATTCACAGAAATAATTTTAGGTAAAACAAAGCACGCTTAAAAATTCCTTAATTTAGTTAGTTGCGTGCATGGATTTACATTATCGGGAAATATTTACCATAGCGTCGGCCTCATTACACATTTATGTATTAAGCAAAACTTGGTAGAATATGAAACCTGCTGCCATTCTATTTCGCCCTTCATCCGTGGAAAAATATCGGAAACAATTGCATTTTCCGGCCACATTATTAACGCGATCTTCATATCGTAGACAAAGCAAAGTTGGCGTGCGCGGTTTGCCAACTTTATTGCAATTCCTGCAGTCTTCCGCCCCGCGCACTCAGCTTAAAGTTTTCCCGGCCGGCGCGGCGCCCTCAACGAAACAACGATGATGATGATGATGGGAAATGGGAAATGCCGTCGCCGCCACGTCGATCGATTGCCTCGGCTACGTTACGCTGTATTACCTTACATCGCCGTCTCGTCGCGGCGCGCCGTTTCACTTCGACAATTTTCTGTTTTCGTATGAATTTATTATGAACCCAGTACAAGGCATGCCAAGGTAGCCGCGACGCATTATAGGTCATGAGCAGACCATGACAATTGCCGGCCACCAGCTCACTCCATCTATCAAACTTTTTACAAAGCGTGTGTTGCAATCGTATGTGTCGCACGGTGTGAACGGGTAGGAAGTGAAATTGGCAGTAAAATGAAGTATAATTCGATTTGAAATGGAAAAAAAATGAAATTCGCACATTTCGATTGCCACTGTACAATGATCGTCAATTGTTAGCCACGTACGTGTAGCAGAGCTTTGGACGTATTGATTACTTGTTGCTTTGTTTAACTTTGCATGCCTTTTCTATTTCCAGCCAATTGACGCGTGTGTTTCTTGAACAAAAAATAACCTGTATAGTCGCGTTTAGTTTGATTAGATTGCTCAACATAAAAAGAGGTAGATTGTTTTATCAATATATTGATTCGGATTTTCTTCATAATGTGATGATAAAACGGGGTAGTTATATTTTTAGGTGTTATAATTTTTCTGCTTCTTGTTTAGGCAATTTGCCTGTTCCTACTTCAGTCAAGGTTTACGTGGTCACTCCATCTCTTACGAGGTCTTCCCAGGGATCGTTTTCTATGTGGCGATTTACCTCGGGCTATTCAGAATATTATTGTTTCGTCCATTCGCTCTATGCGGTCATTCCATTCGAGTTTTCGATTTTTGCAACATTGCACAATGTCTTCTATGTTGTTGCAAGCTCTTCGGATGTCCTCATTTTTCATCCAGTCTTGAAGAGTTTTGCCCTCTATGTTTCTCAGTATTTGCATTTCTGCTGTTCTGAGTAGTCTCTGGGTAGTTGTCGTGTCTGCACGTGTTTCGACCGAGTACGTCAGGATGGGTCTAACTACTGCCTTATAAATGTTTACTTTCTTCTTGTTTACGTGCTTCTTTTCTTACATGCTTATTGTTCCATATCGTATTTCTTAGGCATCCTGCTACTCTCAGTCCCTTTTCGACTTGTGCTGCTACTTCCTTATCCGCTCCTGCGTAGCTTGAGATGTTTATGGTGTTATAATTGCAATTGTAGGTATTAAAATTACAATTGTATATGCTAGAAGGAGCTAAATAAAGAATAAGATCACATAAAGTATATTATGCTTTTTTGGAATCACTTTAGAAATGTTGCTGCCCTGTGAAATGCCCGCAGTATTTTTCACATTTTCGTTAATCTTATTGTTAGGAGTATAACTCGTGTACATATCGATACTGGATTAAATTTCTTCGATTAATTACTTAGAAGCGATTTTAGAAGTCGTTAAAGTAGTGTTTAATTATGTCCACATTTTCCCTGGCAGAAAAAGTGCTTCTGTACGAATTGCCCTAAAGATGGTACTTTTATTTACATGCGCCATCAGAATATCTGCACAAATTATATACCAATCGATCGATCGAGAATATAATTTGCTGCAAATGGTTTTCCATTAATTTCTTAGAAGTTATGATATACACTGTTGAAGTATAATAATGACAACAATGTCGGTCTCAGAAAAATAGCTTAAATAAAGTTTAACTTTTTTCATATTTATCTTGTACCTACGAACATTGAATACGCAACCATCGATTCAGAGTGAAATTTGCTACAAACTCTTGGAACAGTTTTTCTTTTCTTAAAATTTCCTGGAAGCGATATTATAAGTCATGAAAAGTTAGTTTGATTACAACTGATCATTTTCGTTGGCGGAAAAAATATACCAATGTTGTTTCTTCTGCTGTCCATTATGTCTCTAATTATGTTTTAGTTTATTTTCTGGAGCTTACCAGGTGATTACCTGCTGTTTGACCATCTCGTTATCTCCCAAAATCGTACATAACTATATCTTACATAAATACATCCTTTATTTTAAAATATTCTCTTTAATTCGTTACAAATGAGCTTGGAATGACTATTTTTTCCACAGTCATTCCAAGCTCTTTTTTCGTACATAGTTTCTTCCCACTGCAATGAGAAACAAAATGTATAAAAACAAAATTCACAATGAAATAAATCGGCGTATAAGTCAAGAAAAGCGAATTTTTCTACTTCGTACAAATACCTTTCACTTTATTTTCGCAACGTTTCCATTTCATCGAATGCTTTTTGTTAATACACGTAATAAACGAGGTTTGCGTTTAATGCCGGGAGCGTTTTATGCAAATGCAGAACTAAGGAAAAACGCGTATTGCGCTATAAAAACAAATGAAATGCGTACATCGAAGGTGAAACTACCCGTATGCGTCGAGCGAGAAAAAGACGGTTCATTGTGTTTTTCACCTTTTCGCGCCGCCATCATCGTACGCGCTTTCCTTCAACTGGAAAATATCAACCGATCAATAAATAAGTAGTTTGGCTTTTATTAAGGTAAAATGCGCGGCTTTTAAAGGTGCCTCGGTGTTTTGCTGTTTTTTTTTAGCGCATTTCGAATGGCATTGCACGAGAATAGACTTTTGTGACAATCGTAAATAAATATATTCTGGATCCTTATGGAGAGTTCAATTCTTATTCGAACTTAAATTTATGGTGACTTTATTTTAGAGAGAGAGAGAGAGAGAGGCTGGTGTAAATTATAAAATGCATTCAAGTCGATTTTTATGAGGTTGACCGTTTAAAGCTTTTAGATTAATTGATTTGGGTGTGATCAATTAGTTATAGGTTCTATTAGTTGGTAAAATTACTGGTATTTTTATAGATTTATTTTATGTATTCGTATAAAAGTTTTTAAACACTTTTAGATAAATTTACAGAAATGTCAAGGGTTCATTTTGCAATAAAAACTAAATATACCAACTAACATGGTTTTCATCAAGTTATCAGTCTAGCCTACAAACCAAAATCACTTAATCAGTTTCAGTAAATATATTTTGGAATTTAGAATTTAAATATAATGCAATATATTAATTATATTTTAGTGCATCATATATATAAGTTGATAGTTATAAATGTCCAGCCAAGCGGCGTAGTGGTATGGTCGATGACCACTGCGCATGAGGTTCCGGGTTCAATTCTCCGTGGGTATGCATATTAAAGTGAATTCTTCTTCTTATCAACAGTGTTAGCCTCTAGTATGACTAATTACATTGAAAAAGAATTGAATAGAGCTAACGACCATAGCAGTCGATGCCCGGTAGAATCAAACAAACAAAAAATTATGTTCGAAAATTGTACCTCTAATTTCACTTAAAAACCGCCGGGAATTCTGGAAATAATGCATCTATTCTCTCGAACTTTACATCCACTAAATTGTTAGTAAAACAGTCTATTAAGCTCAAGATTTATTTATATTTTGCATTCCTTTATAATATTGCAATATAATGTGTCAAGACGCAGCACTAATTCACTCAAGTTTACAAATTTAACTTGCTTCGACGATCAGTGTAATGCGATCAAACTTTCCTCCATGATCAAAATAGGTAGGTCAAACTTTTTGAGCGTAACTATGGCTGATACCTGAAGTTATTTATACCCAGAAATGCATAGAGATTATGATATTAATCAATTATGTTTGACTAACTAAACTTTTACTTTTTCTCTCGCCAGAATTTGGTTTGATTGACATTCATCGATCAATAGTCTTAATTACTAGCTAATCCATTCTAGGCTATTTACTCAAAATATCAAGCCGAATGCTGCAAGATATATGAAGTTATAGCTCATAAAACAAACTTGTGAATATATAGTATGTTTGCCAAACTTTTAATTCGTTTTTCTCGCAATATGTTTTTTTTCCATTTTGCATACCCGATAGAGGAAATACAGCAAAACCTATTTGGGGGAATGATATTTTATTTTATAGATTATAAAATTCTCTAGAATATGATAATATTTCAATATACATTTTTCGTATTTTAAGTCGATTTTTACGCGAAAAATATACATTAAATTTAAAACTGTGTAAATCATGTGATTTTAACTTTACATTGAAAATATTCGATGTCATTTCAAAAAAAAAATGTAGAGTTTGAAAAAACTTTATGGTTTTTCGCGGCATACCTGAGCCACATTATTTTGTACTAAAGATACTCGTAATTAGCGGCTACTTGCACCGGTTCTCCCTTGGTTATCTCCAGCGTTCCTCCAATCAACATCCGTCTTCAAGCAGCTGAAGAAGCAAACAGAGCAGGGGTACAGGGCGGACACGAGGCTTTCACTTGCTGAAATCCATGAAAATGGCAGAATGAACCAAAGTTACTTGAGGAAAGTTGACTAGGCGACATGTTATAAAACCAGGGCTAGGTCGGGGACATGGGGAAATAACCAAATGGATAAAGCAGTTCGTAACTGGGCATAGGTGCTTTGGCGAGTGCTTCTTCAAATTTGACAAAGGCGCCACTTCTGAATGTGTATACTGTCGCGAACCAACGTCGGCGGCCCTGGTTGATGGCGCGGTGAACGCGCTGGGTCCAATCGTCGGTATTAACCACGACTTAATTAAAAGGGGACGTTCCTGAGTGGTAGCCCTGTTGTGTAGCGCGGTGAACGCGCTGGATACACATGCAGAGAACGTCCTGAAGATTACAAGCTACCCGCTGTCTGTGCTGTCGCGCTAGGGAAGGTGTCGAAAAGATGTAGCTCATTTGGCTTTCGGATAACAACTGATTTTATTAAGGAAAAATCTAAAGCTAGAAGCTGGTGCGTACCGCCCACACACAACCCTCCTTGCGGTTCTACCACTTCCTTTACATTCTCACCTCACCACATCCTCACCAGCGCATTGCTATGCATGCAGACACATCCTGTCTTACGGTCTCTCTCTCTCTCTCTCTCTCTCTCTCTCTCTCTGCGGGTGTGTCCGATCTCTGGATGAATCTAGGCGAGCCGATATATTCGCCAAGCATGTGGCACACTCGCACATGGACCACCCGGAAAGGGTGACAAAAATCATACGTATGCAAGGCGTTAGCCCGTCGCGTCATCCACCTCCAATCTCTGGGTGTCTTGTGTTTATATATTTCATTCTTAATGGCCCAGAGATTATTGTAGAGTGACGAATAGCTCTGCTTGACATAATATTTGGAATTACTTAACTCTAGACGAAATAAATCGGCGACATACACAAAAAATATGGAACATTCCACCTAAGACGTCCCGAATCATACAATGTTGTAAACTTAGGTTATGGCCTTATCAGTGGCTTGGTGATGGAAACTTCCCGGAGCCATCGGTTCGCAACATATACTGCGGGGATGTGGTCATAGCAGAGCACACTGTTTCCCAATACCAACACTGGAACAGCGCACGAAAGAGCTTAGAAAAGTAGATTGGCCAGAAACTAGCTGTTGATCGTATCGTTTCACTGATCATTAACCACGAGCATTGCTGGAAAGAGGTAAATAGCTATGTCTACGAAGTACTCCGGTAAAAATAAATCGACGGAAACATGCCTGATCAGTGTACCGGTTGCTTGATGTAAAAGCTCTACGCTCCCGGTGTACCAAACTGGTAGGTCCAAGAAGGACTTCACTGTTCTATCAATTCATTAACCACTTGCTTCGGTTAGAAATACGCCGCGCCCGGCTACGCCTAAACAAGTGTTAGAGTACCCGACGAAAGACATTCTAGTAAATCATGTATTTTTTGATTTTATCAATAAGGTTCTCCCTTAATAGACCAAATTTGCGGTCAAGAAGTTGCCTACTTTTCACTTTGTTTCAAAGAATTGACTGTATGTTGTTCGTCAATGACAAATAGTCGCTTCCACGGGTGAAACAAAAAATCAAACTTTTAATAAACTCGTTGTACAAGTTTTTTACATATCCGTAATTCTCATCAACGGCTTGGTTCTGTTCTGGGTGATATATCTTCATATATCTTCTATATCAGTTCTTTCGCCGTTCTTCACAAATGAACAACTGAAATGCTCAACCACATTTGAACCACGATAGAAGAAAGTTTTTTATCCTTATTATCACTCTCATTATCACAGGGAAGAAGTGTTCATCAAAGCTGAACGCAGATGATTCGTTATAATTTATAAACGATTTTACTTTCCCATGTACTTCAACGATTCTTCTATCAATGAAATATATTACGTTTAACCACATAAACAACTGCATAAGTTTACTTACTCATCTTCCTTGCAGACTTCTTAGATTCTTCGAGTTTCTTAGTCTCCCTGCCCTTTTCAATGTTCGTGCGAAGTCACCCACTGTTCACGGATGAAAAGCTCATTTTATTTGCTTTTACTCATAACTATTAAAAAGATTTACGGTAATGATTAAATAATGAACACGAAAATTCATAATTTAATGAATAATTGGTTCTTCAAATTAATTAAAACAATTCAAATTAGTAATCACTCATTAAATTAATAACGCTGTCGATTGCAGTCCATTAGAAGTGAAATTTCTTTTTGATATTAATATAAAAATATAGCCCGCCCGGGTAGCTTAAAGTGTACCACCTTGGCGTATCACGCCGGCGGACGAGGTTCGAGTCCTCGGAGCGGGCACCATACAGTGTGTTTATTTTTCACACACCATTTCACACACTCACCCAACCACATACACATACACACTACTTCAAACATGCAACTTCAAACAACCAACTTCAAACATTCAACTTCACACATCACTCTACAGTAATCTGTAACTACAAGAACAAGAATTACATTAAAACAACAATATACACAAACAATTCACACCAACAACAAAAATTGTATAAATACTAAATGTATGAATTGTAAACAAAAAAAAACAACAAAAATAAATACAACATATCAAAGTCGGAAAGACCCACAGGGGTCGATAGACGTAAACATATGTGATATTATTATATAAAAATATAATTCCTAAAAACGTACTTGAGAACGAGGACATTCCATAAATCGTTTATGGAGCTATGGATTTTACTATATCCTCGTTCTGTTAGCGTTTTTAAATATTCATGTCATGAAATTATGTAAGGTAATTATGAAGAACGCATTTATCTTATTGACATTATTTTTTATGGACAATAAGTATTGAAATGCCATAGCTGAATCGATAAAACGCTTTAGAGCTTTGTACACAATTGAATCAGTGCAGGTGTAATTAAATCCCGTCGCGCCTGTTGTGCATGTTGACCGACATGTCCATCGAGGCAGTATCAACTTACCTTTGTGTTATTTTGCATCATTATCCTTAGTCCATTGATTTTGTGATCGGTTTGCTATATTTGCCATGGAAGGAAAATGAAACAATATGTACGCCGCTTACAGTAATTGATATTGTTGCTTATATCATTTTGTTATAGGATATGATTAATTTGCTTTTAGAGCTATAATCATATTTTATGATGTTAAATTGACGTTTTAAGATGGTTATGAGAAAATAATTCTATTATTTCTATTAATTCTATTATTGTAAATTCTTTAAAAAAATGCCTAGCTCATTCACACAACTACTTGATAGGTTCGTTCAACTAAGACTGTATGATTACAGTTTTATTTGAATGACCCCAGACTAGCTAGCATTGACATATCTGTGGAAGAATGTTCTTCAAGTGTTTGAGATTACGAACGTACTTTATTATATTCGCTATGTCACACCTGCCGGGCGCACGTCTGAAGAGAGAAGTGTCGAAAAGGCAAGAAAAAAAAAGAAAAAGAGGTTAGTGTAGGAAAGAGATAGAATTAGCCTGATAGAAATACATTCTAGTTGGCAGGTGTGATGGTTATTATATTATTTGTGTGTGTGACATACATTTGGCGGAATACATTCCTCACATTTCAAAGAAGAACATGTAATCATTTAGCACAATTAATGAATTTACAAAGAAATTACAAAATTACAAAAGACTGTATGATAGTACTTGTGTGAAAGAGCTAGGCAAATTATCACAAACTACTTGCTCTCAAATATGTAATTCAACTTCACACTAACTTGCCAAATTCTATATAAGCATATTCTCAAAGTCAGCCAAGACATCGCAGCAAGGAAAGTGTTAATTCGAGGTACCAGGGCGGGTTTTCGGGTTCTCTGTGGCGCAGTTGGTAGCGCGTTGAGCCGGTATTTCAAAGGTCGCCGGTTCAAGCTAAATTTCAATTCCAATTAATTAATTTCTTTGTAAATTCATTAATTGTGCTACATGATTACATGTTCTTCTTTGATATGTAAATGCCAGTTAGCCTGGGGTCATTCAAATAAGACTATATGATAGTAGTTGTGTGAATAAGCTAGGAAAATTTATTACAAAGCTCTCAAATATGTAATTCAACTTCACACCAAATTGCCAAATTCTGTATAAACATATATTTTCCAAGTCAGCCACGACATCGCGGCAAGGAAAGTGTTAATTCGAAGCACCAAGTCGGGTTTCCGGCGTCTCCGTGGCGCAATTGGTAGCGCCTTGGTCCGGTATTCCAAAGGTCGCCGGTTCGAACCCGGTCGGGGCTTCAAATTTTCTCTTTCCGTGCTAAATTTCAATTCCAATTAATTAATATCTTTGTTAATTCATTAAATGAGCTAAATGATTACATGTTCTTCTTTGATATGTAAATGCCAGGTAGTCTGGGCTCGTTGAAATAAGACTATATGAAAGAAGTTGTGTGAATGAGCTAGGAACAATTATTACAAAGTACTTGCTCTCAAATATGTAATTCAACTTGACACCAAATTGCCAAATTCTATATAAACATCTATTCTCCAAGTCAGCCACGACATCGCGGCAAGGAAAATGTTAATTCGAAGCACCAGGTTGGGTTTCCGGGGTCTCCGTGGCGCAATTGGTAGCGCCTTGGTCCGGTATCCCAACGGTCGCCGGTTCGAACCCTGTCGGGGGCTTCAAATTTTCTCTTTGCGTGTTAAATTTCAATTCCAATTAATTAATTTCTTTGTAAAAATTCATTAATTGTGCTAAATGATTAGATTTCTTTTTTGAAATGTTAATGCTAGCTAGCCTGAGGTCGTTCAACTAAGACTGTATGATAGCAGTTGTGTGAATGAGCTAGGAAAAAATAATACAAAGTACTTTCTCTCAAATATGTAATTCAACTTCACACTAAATTGCCGAATTCTAAATAAACATATATAAAAAACGATATACCAGTGATACAACTTTTACAAGTTGCCTTAGTCTAATTTTCCTTAATCCAACTTGCTGAAAACTGTGTGATCCCCATTTTCATCGGATACTCTAATCCAACAACAAAAGCTCCTAAATATAATATATGCTTCCAGATTTAATCGTCGTAGTGGCATCAATCGTCGTACTCACCTATGGCTCGAACGGACAAGTGTTTGCCACATCGGCAATCCGCGGTATTCGCTTCCTGCAGATCCTGCGCATGCTGCATGTGGACCGACAGGGTGGCACCTGGCGTCTGCTCGGCTCCGTCGTCTTCATCCATCGACAGGTGAGTGGTCGCCATTTAACCTCATCCTAGAAGCTAAAAGCTACGTAAAGCATTTACATTCCCATTCAAAGTTGACAGACGTAGCCGTAAATATTTAACGACGCCATTTATAACCGACAAGCTACCACTTTCGTGCGATTAATATAAGCCTGCATTAGCGTGGATTAAATCAGTATATCGATTCGTCATCGGACGCATGTGGAAAATGTCAAACAAATAAACACCGAATGAGTTTTTATCGAATAGGTTTTCTATACGTATTGTGTTAGTTGTGGTGCTTGTGTTTGCAATGTAGGCTGGCTGTGGTAATATGGAAATTGAAATTGGCTGTGGCATAGTATAGTAAGGGGTTTGGGGGTTGGGAACGGTGAAGGTTATATTAATCATTTTTATCGATGGTTAGAAATTACATGGCGTCTGATTGCAAGGAATTGCATACCACCAGGTTTAAAAATATTCACCAGGTTTTAAATTAGAATATATTGATTGAAATGTGTTCAAAACATACTGAACTAACTAATAATAGGTGGTAATAACTTTTCAAACGTCCAAATATCAATGGAGTTGTATATTAGTTTTTACCTTGCCATAAAGTTAATTATTCATGAAGGATTTTATTATTACCTTGACAGAATTTTCATTCCTTCTGGTTCGTTTTTGTACTAGTAGATGTACAATTTATTTATAAATAAGTATCTGGGTTTTAACGCTTTGTAATATGTATAACATAATACTTAGAATCATGATTAATACATAATATGAAAGAGGAACTCAAGTAGTTTTACCTACGAACATAGAAGTGTTTAATCTGGTCACTTTTCGTGGTCTGTAGGTTTTTTTTTATCTGTAACAACCAAAAACGAAACGAACCTTTTAAACGTTTCTGTGATAATTCCAAAGGGTCATTATCGCAATTATTTCTCGACTAACCTTTCGAAGGAATTTCGTCAAAATATGCGTGAAAGGCCCACCTGGGCAGCACAGTCGGTAGTGCTTCGGCTTGCCACGCAGCCGGTCGGGGTTCGAGTCCCCGGGGTGGGCATCCATTATTCACATTAATCACAATAATAAATCACAAATTATCACATTAATAACATGTAAATATGTATATTGGAAAAACAAATAAATTGTAAATCCAGGCTGAAGGACCAGTATGGTCGATGGCCAGGTCTCAGGACCGAAAATACAATTTTTTTTATGCGTGAAAGCTACTCTCACACCCTCAACATTTTTTTTCACTAACCCTCATCTCTCTCCTTTTCAATGGGTTATTTTGAAGAAACTGAAAACCACCAAAATCATTGCTTTCGATTTACTCATTTTGAGATGGAGTTTTAAATATATTTTAAACATATAATAAAATAAAAATAATAATATATTAAGCTATCAACATAAAATAAATGAGTATCTGTTCCTCAACCATTTCACTTCAATATTATATGAAAATAATCTCAATCCGCTCTTGTCAAGTACTTTATTTATGCCATTTCTGAATAAGAGTAAAAAAAGCCCTACTGAAACTGAAAACGAAGTTTTTATAAAACAACGTCTTTCAAGAAAGCCATAAATGCGTGACTTATAAAGAGCGAATCATGATAATTTTCATATTATATTAAAGTAGAAGAGTTGAGCTATAGTTTGTCACTTGTTTCATCTTATTAGCTTAATATTTAATATATTTGAAATACATTTTAAATTGCACCTCAAATTGATAGTTGTAAGATATGATAACTATTGAACAAAATGCTTTTTGCGTCCTTTCATTTAGAAAGTCTGAAATAAATTGAGCTTTTAGGTAAAACAGTTTGAGTTGCTCTTTCATCTTATATATTAATCATGATTCTAAGTTTCCTGCATTAAATACTATAAAGCGTTAAAACCCAGAAATACATTTATAACACCCTGCATTTACCACATTTATTATAAATACTTTTCCATCACCACAACGTTTTTTTACTCATGTGAGGCCAAAACTATGTCAATAATAATGTTAAATTCCCTCCGGAATTGAAATAACTATCGTCGGTTGTATGTTGAAATTGTGAATTTGAGTGGAATTCCCTGACAAACGTTAATGGTCACCTATTCACGCGCTAAACCATTTAATGCAAAATAAAGCCTTGATTTTCTATTGAATTCTAGGACAATGTATCTCTCACAAAGGCTTTTTTGCACTTCTAACACTATTTTTAATTACTCGTTCATACCAACAATAGTTTTCTATTGACTAGAAATATTAGAAGAATATATTAGAACTACTAGAAAGATTAGAAATTTTACTTAAGAAATTTTAGTTAAACAATATAATACTAAGAGATGTTCGAGAGTACTAAGAGATTTTCGAACGCACTACTACCATCATATTGTCATGAAGTATGACCGCAGCAAAGCCTTTGACATATCAGTATGAACAAATAACCATAGGTAGGCAATTTTTAGGACGTTATTCACATAATTAGAAGGAGAAAATGATGAATGCCTCCGACAGGACTTGAACCTGCTATCCCCGTATGTCATGTACGGTGTGTTACCAACTACTGTAGTTCAAGTCCTGTCGGAGGCATTAATCATTTTCTCTTTCTAATTATGCAATTCATGATTAACATCCTAAAAATTGCCTCCCGATTATTATTTGTTTATATTGATATGCCAAAGGCAGCTTCGCTGCAGTCATACTTCATGACAATATGATGGAACGCACTACGTCCGAGAATGTAAACATCTCTTAACAAAATGTTCGCAGCGCGATGATTCAATATAATATTAATTTATTGGATTCATGCAAAATCGAATTTTACAACTCCATGATTGTCATTTCCGCTTGCAGGTATAAATATAATAATTGAATTTGAAGAATTTTTCAATTAAAGAAATATGCGTTTGCACAAATTAATTGATTTAAACAGCTCATATGTGTTGCAAACAAAATGTTTGACGCTAAACTGGTTTCATTAGCGGTTATATTTGGAAATAAAACAATTATGTATGCAGAAAGCGTGTATAATGCCGCTTTTAACACTTTTTAATTAAAACTTGGGGATTTGTATGTTTATGAAATAATTAAAACCGAAATCAACAAATCAATTAAACACAATTTCATTTTTTATTGAATTCTAGGAAAAAAATGTTCATTTTATGCCACAAGGTCTTTATTTTAGTTTGTAAAAATGAAAAGAATTTATTTTTTTTTAGAAGGAGTTCTTATTATTTGCTTTAAGAAAAATTGTAAATGCTGTGATCATATATTAAAGAATGCATTTGATTAAAACTTACATTTGCATGATTTAACCCTAAGCGTCAACGATAAAATCATTTAATTAACGCGACTTTTTTCGCCCCTTGAGACTTCAGACGTGCATCATCAAAGTTGCAAATCTTTTTCCAAAAAGGGGATTAATAATTGTTATACTGGTTAAATATACGGGGCGTCAATTCCCTTCAAAGTAGGAGTTCTTCAGTCCAAAACTTGCGTGGGTCAGGAACTAATACAGACATAATGCATCCATCCTACACAAAATTACGATTAAAAAAGTTGAAAAAGCATATTTTTGTACTGTAATGAATATTTGATTTAGTCAGAATAATTTTAAATACCTGTGCTAATATATGAATGATCGCCTTTGATTAAAAACTACATTTGACGTGGTAAGCCTAAATATTGACGTTGAAATCATGGTATTAAACATAAACCAATCAAGTTCCAAACAGTTGCAAATTTGCATTAAACATTTTTGATTGAAGCCTGATAATTTGAACGTTTACAAAATAATTTCAAGCAAAATTACGAACGCAGCAAAACAAAATTTGTGAATGCCAATGTGTGCCAATATAATCGTATACTGAAAGCAAGCTTGTAATCTGAAAATTTTGGAAACAATATGGTCCTCAACCTGCAGCTCGTATCATGTCGCTGACATTGAGTTAATCAGCTAACAGCGCATACTGGAATGTGCACGGCTCGCCACTCTTCGCGCGTCAATATTGAAATAGCAATTTCATCATTTTGGCAATAACCACATCAAACGGAAGCGAACTGCTGCACTAGGTTAACAAAAGCACGTTTGGAGCTGCACACGTCGGCAATCCGCTCTCCACATGACGTCAATTTCCGCCTATCGATCACGGTTGATGGTGCGCACATCTTCACCACACTCTTCTGTGCAGGAGCTGATAACGACGCTGTACATCGGCTTCCTCGGGCTGATCTTCAGCAGCTACTTCGTGTACCTCGCCGAGAAGGACGCCGTCGTCGCCGACGGGAAGAACAACTTTTCGTCGTATGCGGACGCCCTCTGGTGGGGGGTGATTACGGTGACGACGATCGGATATGGGGACACAGTGCCGCGGACATGGATGGGCAAAATTGTCGCATCCTGCTTCAGCGTGTTCGCCATTTCGTTTTTTGCGCTTCCAGCCGTGAGTAGAACTTGTTTTTATTACATTTTGTAGGTTGCAAGTGTCGCCATCTATATTTAATTTTAAAAACCCAGATGCACTTTTAACACTCTAACAGGAAAATCTCTTTCCTACCGAGAGAGAGAGAAGAAGGCATAATGGAATATCAAAAATTCTGATACGTGGTGGTATTGATATATTTAATACCGACACTGACAAGTGTCGCCATCTACTGACAAATCATGGGGATGTGGTTTTGATACTATCGATGTTAAGTTTCAACAAAATCGATTACTTCCCCAATTGGGAAAATCAACTATAAAATCCCAGATTCATAGTCATTTCCTAGACCCTTCATTACTTACCCTGCCTTATCCTTTCAGGAAACGTCTATGGATTCCTGTGAAGTTTTGAAAACATTCCTAGAATAAATTCTAAGCCTGCAGGGGTACAGGGACATGACTATGAATTCCGGAGATCAACAATAATACAGTGTTATACAAATATAATTAAGAAATAACAACCAGATGGCGCTAGTGGTTTATCGAAAATATCGATACGTTTTGACACGTTTATCAATATTCTCAAAGCCAGATTTAATTAACCCCTTAAACCTTAACCCGGTAAATATGATTTAGGGCATCCTCGGTTCGGGCTTCGCGCTTAAAGTGCAACAGAAGCAGCGACAGAAGCACTTCAATCGGCAGATACCGGCCGCCGCCATGCTCATCCAATGCCTGTGGCGGTGTTATGCTGCCGACAAGAGCTTTAACTCGACGGCCACGTGGCAGGTGTATCTGAAAGACGCGGCAGGCAACTGCAATCAGTCGTCGGGCTCCTCCAACTCGCTGCCGCTGTCGAAGGTAAACGACGCTCTGCTTACTTGTACTTTGCACCAACATCGAATCGAGCTCGAATGTGTAATAAATGATTAATGATTTTCTTAAATGCTAGATTCACACAGGACAAACTTCTTTAATAATTCTAAATAAAAAAAAGATTATTTGAAAAACTAAAAAGCTAGAGCTTTGAAAGATTTCATGAGGAACGCATCTGGTATATAATGTCGCGGCGCGTACAACCGCGACGCGTCGTCAAACGCTTCCTGTGTGAACCTGCCTTAAAAATGAAGCATTTGAGCGCTAGTTTGCATGTTATTGAATTGCTATAAACTATTAAAATTGAAAAAGGTGTTTAAATGCCGGTCGAGATTGACACTTTGTGTTTGACACATGCATACGACAGTATTGCATTTTGCACGTGTTTTTGTTGGATGAAATTTTGAATAAAAATCTGCACATTAAATCTGAAAGAAAGTTACCATATGCGTGAATTGCCTAATTGTCTTCATTAATATTGCATATACATAGGATTGAGTTGTATAATTTTGAAGTGATCAAAAAGGCATCAAAGTTTGATGTCTTTTATATATGACTTTAATTCGTTGAATTTCTTAAGATTTCTTTCAAGAACTCTTAATTATAATAATAACATAAATTTGTTGATGAGTAAAACACTTTTTTCACAGTTCTACAAATATAATTTATTTTTGTACAATGTACATTTCGG
>JAODAC010012220.1:0-24624 GCA_027575185.1 Mimaenictus wilsoni | reverse complement strand
GCAATGCGCAACCCACAACACACAAGAAGAATCCACCGACAACATAAAAATTCACTTCACTCACACCCGACAAGACATCACACCAGCAACACAACAATAACAACAACATCACAAAAACCAATAACAAAATCACAATAACACGTTATATATACAAAAACACAATAAAATCATATGTATGTATCCAGGCTGAAGGACCAGTAAAGGTCGATAGCCAGGTCTGCGGACCGAATACATTAAAAAAAAGAAGTAATATATAAATATAACAAATAATAAAACACGAGTGCCTGTTGCTTTTTTTGCAATAAATATTATTATGCAATTTTTTTCACAGAATTTACATGGCTGCATTCGGCGGCATTGGATTAGAAATTTCGTTTTTTCATCCTGCTTTAGTCAGACTTGGATTAGCGACATGAGAAAACACTATTATATTACCGCTGTGATCATTTCATTGGAAAGTTGTAATTATTGAACCGAATGTATTACTCTGATGAAATTAACACTGTTTATTGCAAATTGAAAGACAAATTCATTGGTGTTAAGAAATTGAAGAAAGCTCTTGCTACACTATGGAAAGCATGCAAATGAAAATTCAGTTATTCCCATAAGGAATACATTGTGGCGATACTAAAATCAAAAAGGAGTTTGGCAGGAGTTTTCGGCGACTGTTTTTTTCTCAGGTTGATAGGCAATTTCAAGAGGATTCTAAATTTGTATTTTTATTTAAACTAGCTATGCTTTTGCTGTTTTTTATTGAATTTTAAGTAAGTAAGACCAATGAAGGTCCAATAACGCGCATATGTTTAGCGCGTTAAACATGTTGTTAAAAAAATAAAGGTCGGTCGCACCACATGACGGCTCCTTAACTTGCCTCTTGGGGCAATGACAAAAGACACACGCCGACAACTAACCTCGAACGCTGAGATGGCTTTACAAATTGTGCTAGCTATCACAGATAATCTTCTAGAAATCACAGCCACTACTGTTTATATACAAATTTGATCAATTTAATTACATTAAAAGCTCATTTGGAATTTACATCATTTTTTGCAAAGTTTAATGCGAATCTATTGGTGTTAATTAATTCAAGCTAGCTCATGCGTCACTATTGAAAATATGCAACATGTTGAAATCGTTTGTATAGCAGAAGCGCTAGCTAAACGTATATGCGTTATTGGACAATTATTGGAATTACTTACTTAAAATTCAATAAAATATAGCAGAAGCATAGCGAGTTTAAAAAATAATACAAATTTAGATTCGTCTTGAAATTACCTATCAACCTGAGAAAAAAAACAGTCGCCGAAAACTGCTGCCAAACCCCTTTTTTGATTTTAGTATCGCCACAATGTATTCTTTACGGGAATAACTGATTTTTCATTTGCATGCTTTCCATAGTGTAGCAAGAGCTATCTTCAATTTCTTAACACCAATGAATTTGTCTTTCAATTTGCAATAAACGGTGTTAATTGCATTAGCGTAATACATTCGGTTCAATAATTACAACTTTCCAATGTAATTCCACATTTAAAAAGTTGTGCCAGCCCTATTATTTTGTTGCTAAGATCACACGGCGGTTATTATATTAAGCAGTTCCTCCTCTAATAATGGTGAAGAAATGAAATTTCGATAAATGTATACCAAGTATATTTTAAAAGCATAAAGCAGTATTTCTCTAGCTGCGGGTCACGACTTGGCACCAAACTGCAGGACTTGGGCCACGGCAACAAAAAGGCACATATCATTAAAGTGATTAGTAACTTAGTTACTAAAAATACTGCTTATATCCGTCTAAGTTCCAAAAAGTCACCTACGACCGTTACCATAGCTGTTCCTTCAATGTTCCATGTGGGTTCCCCCCTATACTCAGAAGCGCAGAACTACCCAACAAAGATAGAAAATACCGAAAATGTGTTCTTAGGGAGCAAATGTTTTTTAAAGAGTGCAATTCATAAACAAGACTAGAAAATTCGTTAAATGAGTCACCTCAACATTTGCTTTTTTCATACAGATACTAAATGAAAGAGCGCACTAATTAGAATAGGAACACCTATTATTCCTTTTGATGGAAGCAAAATTTGCTTGTTTCGAACACTTGTATAATTACAAACTGAAAAATACATTAACAAAATTATTGCCTTTCAGAATATACAAATTGTCTGAAAATTAGTTGTAACGTTTTAGCACATCACGTTGTTAAACGATTGAATTGAAATGTAGCCTATCAAATTTTAATATGATCCTGAGCAATCCATGAAAATTTAACAAAATTACTAGACATAACATAGAGTTTTGCCGATATATTGTAGTATTCACAATATATGTGTAGTCCACATATGCGGCGCGCATCTTCAAATGCATTTGATTTGCAGATCTACGTTTAATGCATATGTAATACATAAGTAATACTTTTCGAAGCGCAAAATAGCTGATAGATGTGCTCGAACTTCCAAAACCTGCTATCGTCTGTCGTGAATGAGTAAATTCGAATTCTTCAGTATACAGAATCCTGTCTGTGTCGAAAAATTTTCCAGGCTAAATCATGGACGTCGCTATATAAAACGAAAGTGGGCTCAAGCCGCCCTTGTTAATTGTGATAAAAACATTTTTATTGGCTTTTGCCAAACGTCAACAACGCATTAAATGGTTGGTCCTGTCCCTTTCCGCAGAGGGCAGGTTTCACTGGACCATCAAATGTTTAGCCATCCGTATTGTGCAAACAAGTCAGTTTTTAAAGTTGTTGGGATAATTTTAACATATTGCTACTACAAGAAGCCAAAACTTATAGTTATAATTAATTATGTGACTAAATTTGCAGTTGCTTTGAATATCGAGGCCAGTTACTTTCAATGTAAAGCAAACAGTTTAACTCTACTTTGTAATGAACTTAAAAAGTGATAAAGTATAGAAATTTCCAAAGAGGTGAAATAAATAGCTTCTACCTTACCCCACTTAATTTTATATACTAGTACATAGTATGAGTATTAAATCATACATCCAATATTAGTATCAGTACAAAGTTTTATAGAGATTTCAATAGATTAAAATGAAATATGGCTAAAAGTAAAATAAATTAATGTAAAAATGAGCGTGTACAAATTCGAAACATCCAGAAATTTGACGAAAAGACAGGAATAGGCAACATATACAAATTAAACATTATTTATTATTTAGAAAAGCCATTAAATAGCAATGTGAAGTTTTCCTGAGGTATTTTCGGCGTTTTTACACCCGTGTTTGTATTTGAAAAACGACCGTAAATAAGCGCAGGAATGACACAACTTGGTAAAAAGTGACGTGCGTACGAAATAACCGCGGGTTTTATATGCGGGAGGGTATCACAAAACGGGGCATGTGGCGAAAGGTGAATGGGTACTTGGTACCTAAATATTCTATGAATTAAACGAGTCATAAAAGACGCTTTTTCGCGAGGTCATAAAACGAGACGCGAGTGCGCGCAAGGGTGCGCCTTGCGCTCATTATTCGCGTCTGGGGTATTTTCGTATGTTAATAAAAAATAATGGACTTCAGCACTGATGGTGCATGCCAACACGTACGGAAATTCTTCAAAGTCGCCCAGTATTTGACATTCGCAGGCGAGCTGAACAGATCGAAGCAGGTCGACGCAAATGAATGGAGCACTGTTGATCAAATAGTTTCATCGGAAAGATGTAGGAACTTACGTCACATCCTCTAGGACGGATGGCGGAGGCCTCGGTCAGATCTTTGACAAACGATTTGTACGGCGATTGAGTTTACAAGCGCGTTTTTACCGGAGTTACCGAGACATTTCTTGGGAAAAAGCCGGCCGACTAGTGTATATGATGGATTTATCGATACCTCAAAGCGATACGAGAACGTACATTTATTTTCATTTGTGGCCCATTTATATTTTAATTATTGCCTCATATTAACAATATCCTCTCACCGACCATAGCGTTGCCTTTGAGATTGACATCGTTGTTTTCACAGCCACCATCTGTGTCCGCTTGCTGTATTTTTGGACCGTTTTACGAAAAGTGCATCTTAGATAATCCTATTTCCAGCACGTCTTTATAGTTTATATACCGCTTTGAAAATATGCATCGCGCGTACGATTCTATAAGGGTTATCATCGGCTTGGATCTTTGGAAGACTTCTCACATTCGCTCCCAACTTGTTGACATTTAGAAGACGTTGACATGACATACGCGAACGCATTTGTCATATCTCACGTGAGCGTATGACTCGCAAGTCTAATGAAAATTGATAACCGCCGAAATACCAACCGCATTTGGTGTTACAATTACCAAGAAATACGTTTATCGAGTTTAATTGACTCTAAAACATTATCCCACACACTTTAAACATTTCAACTGTATTACTATTAACTTGAATATATTTATCAATCACAGCCATTTTAATATATTCAAGCTTGTGCAATAATTTTCTTCAATTTGCATTTGTTGATCTTAGTGAGTAGAAATGTGAGAATTATTATTTTTGTTGCGTTCAGACTTGCACAATTTTAACTTAAATGAATGCAGCTCCCCGCATCTCTTCACCATCACTCGCCTTACCAGAGATGCTCGACTTGAATATGGAAAATAGCATGCTCATTTACATGCTATTCTCTGATTTTATTCGCGCTGCGAGTTTATCCTGTTTTTCTCTTGTCATGGCGCTACGAAATGGTAATACTTCGACACTTTCATTCTTGTGTGATTAATAATTCATGGATTCGCATGCAGGCATTGCGAAATCAGGGAATTGATATTGTACAAACAAGTAACTTTTTTTAACAAATCATATTTATGTACACATGTTTCGGACGTGGACTGGTATTTGTAATGTAAAAACTAGTTGTTTTCTAGGAATTAGTTACATTACATGTTTTAAGTAATTATTAACGAAATGGTCAAAGCATAACATGTGTTTTAATCGAGAAGGGAAAATAAAAATACGACTGAAGTAAAATAAAATATATTCTTATTGTCTAATCATTCTTTTCATTTAGATATATCAGATATATTAGTAATTGCTGTTTAATTTTAATATTAAAACTGAGTCAATTGGCTTCTGTTATGAACAATAATATACATATGTTTTGTAATGAACATTAGATATTATCATTGCCTTCTGACACTACAAACACAAAACAAAAAAATCTATTTCTCAAGTTGAAATAATACACATTAAAAACAAAGAAAAGTTGGATTGCTAGTTTCAGAGGTATACTATGACTGAATACGGCTCGCATTCTCCAGTTCACGCCCCAAGTCAAGTTTCAAATAATATTTTGATTTTGTTTAACTAAACCTAAATTTTAAAAAATGCACCCTGCTTATGGCTCCTTAGTTGATCTTTAAAAATGCGATAAACAAGGCGAACGTGACGCACTGTCCAGCGTAATGCTTTGCCCTTCTGCCCTATCATTAGGATAAGATTTTAGAATAAAAGCTTGTACTTTGAAGCTAATAAATCAGTATTCAAACTATAACGTTTGGAGTCACTTGCTAACACCGAAGAACCTAAGAACCTCAGTGAATTCTCCTTCATCACCGTTTGTTGCCCGTGAAATTTACAACTCCTCTAGAAGCTTACAACTCCAGCCCTGTGAATGCACTTCTTCATCATCCACTAGAGGTGCACACATATTTTAGTCCTTCGAACCGGATCTTCTCTGTTAGTTTCTGTTTATTGAGTATCGGAGCTATCAGAGGAAGGCCTGCAACGAGTTGGATTTTCGCTCGGAGTCTCGTTGAAATGAAGAGCGCAGCTCTCACCAGGAGACCTACTCCAAGAAGATCATCTTCATTCCGAAGACCAAACAGTGTATCGTCAACTGTTCCTCTACATGAGAGGAATAAATAGCAACTCGTTCAATCGGACTTACAACCCGAGGCGAACACTCTCGAAGAATGTCGCTGACCACCCAAGAAAAGACGTCATCTCCATAGTGTGAACGTCGCACGGCACCCACAAGGATTACAGTGCAATTGCATAAAATACAAATGAATCTACTGAATATAAATATATTTCATGAAGGTACCAGATATTTCACTATCTGTACAGTACTTCATGAAATTAAAAATATAGTTTAAGAAATTCATAAAATTATGAGGCCATCCATTTTCAATTTTCATTTAGTTTCAATTAGTGTCAATGAATAGTTTTTAATTATAGCATCATATACGGGAAAAAGTTTATAAGAACTAGAGATTTCAGGCAGAACAAATTTTAAGCGCTCCAACTAATTTACGAACTCTTCGCAATATTTTAAAAGATATTTTAAGACATTGGACGCATACCCTTATATAAACAACTATTATATCATTTGGCAGAAGAGCGGCTAATAAAAATAATTCCCATCCAAATGATCCATTTTGGTGAAAATCCCTGTTGCTATAATTAGTTTTTTAATGTAAGTGTCAAATTGATGAATACGCTCACATTCAGCAGTCGATCAACACCATGCAGCATACTAATCTGCGTGAAATTCGATACTTTATCTTAGTCAATATCAGCGAGATAAATAAGAAAAAATTGCTGCCCAATCGCGCTTTAAAGCAATATTTATAGAGTGCAGACTGTGAAATGATTAATGGAATTAATAACGTAGAACTAATTTGTTGCGACATCACCGCTCGTAATTGCGTAATGAATAAATAACGAATAAATATTGTACGTATTCACAGACGGAATAATGCAGCGCGCTCGATTGCGGACGGGTGTTAAATATGCATTGATTTTAAACGGCATTATCGCGATTTATTAATACATGTACGGAGAGAAATGTAAAACTTTGTACGACGCGACAGCGGCATGAATTGTTAAACGAACCTGTCGAACCAGTAGAAAAGTAAATTCACACCATTCCAACCACCAATTAAACGAATATAAAGAACTGGCGTGATACAACCGGTCGACCGTATACATATCTCACCCCCGTAATGGTTGCCGTAAAGTGCTGCCTTCATTCTGCATATTCCATGGGCGACAAAATACACATTATTACTTTAATATCGAAGCGATTGAATATTTCATTTCTGATGCTTTCGGATAAATGACAATGCACCTTGTACAGCAATATCAAAATGAGTTCCCGCACTACAACGGATGGAAAATGCATTTAATATACATATAATAATGGAATTGCTTATTGGAAAATTTGATGAGCATTTATAATTCAATGCAGCCGCGCATTGGCACTCCGTAATTTGCTTCTAGTTTAATTTCTCCATTGTCGTGACTCGCAATCTAATAGCTTGTACCTTACATTTTTATAGTGCCATTAGGTAATAAAGAATTTAATTGACATGCTAAAAACAGTGCTGCAATGTACGGGGTCTATCATCATCATCATCAAATTGCAGGTTCGTCTAGCAATTTATTTAGAACTTCAACATCAATTGCTTGTGATGTAGGCTTATATAATCTACGTAGGTGTAAGAACTAGTTATTGGCTGTCACATCGATTAAGTATAACTTCGGCAAACTGGATTTGCATGTTATTATTTAATTGATAATATGTTAATTTAATGCTAATTTGTCATATTGATCATAAATAATAATAGATATAAAGTTTGCCATATTTTGTCAGTAGTATACCACTGACAAAATATGGCAAACTACCTAACTTCGAGGATATATTTGTTGCTTTTCTCATTATTTCCGATATAAAATACAATATTTGAAACATAACGCATGTAAAGTGTTTATTTCACTACTGTACAATTACTATTTCGGTGAACCTAAGTCTGGCAAACGTGCTTAACGAAGTTGGCACAGGCCCTCATACAACTGAAAAGTATATTTTTCAACTCCTGATCCGTAATGAATTCATTTTAATAACAATGTCGATTAAGTTATAATCTACATAACCTACCGCTGATCATAATCGTGAGTTTGTTATGCGCTGCGCGCACGCCGCAATGCTGCCGGCATCTGCGTCCGACTTACAAGGAGAGTGTTCCAATTGTCCAACACCAAATTGAATGAAACTTTTTGTACGTGTAGTACATATATAGACATAACTTGTGTTCACGGGATTTTATGCCGTTTTGAGCCGTTTGCTCAAAAATAATTTTCAAAGTTTGCCATAAATAGTCCATGGTATATATTGCTTTAACAGCACGTTTGGCTGTATCGCTTACGTGGTGTAGTTGTTAGAATCCTTACATTCTGATCCGTGGTTCGCGCCTTCGAGTTTTGCCTGCGAATTTTTTTTCTTTTCAAATTATATATTTAACAAATAACAATATAACAATAAATAACATATAATTACGCACTATTTTGTGCCATTGAAACATTTAAAGCACCAACTAATTCTGCATATTGCACATTTTAGCGGCAGTTTTGAACGAACATGTATTTTTAATGTATATGCACAAGAACATACCTGATTCTCGTTATAAATATTGTTATACCTGTCTTCTGAATTTTTTGCTGCATACCTGGCATATTTGAGAACAGTGGCCTTTTTATATCAATTACAATGGACTCTATTGAGGAATTGATTGTTTCATGCGTTAAGCAATTACTGTAATCAAAGAAATGGTTTTCTTAATATTGAATTAGTTGCGTGATTCGCAATTTGAAAGCTGTTGCGAAGTACTTGCGATCGTATTTATTGTTATGTAATTATTTGTTAAATATATAATTAGAAAAGAAAAAAAAGTTGGCAGGCAAAATTCGAACTAGCAAACCTTGGATCAAAAGGCAAACACTCTAACGATTACACCACATAAGCGATACACCTAAACGTGCTGTTAAAGTAATATATACCATGATCCATTTGTCGCAAACTTTGAAAATTGAGCAAACGGCTCAAAACGGCATAAAATCCCGTTAACACAAGTTATTTCTATATATGTATTACACAAAAAGTTTCATTCAATTTGGTGTTGGACAATTGGAACACTCTCCTTGTTAGCGCATGCGCGTGCCAATTCGAAGCGATCAGTCCGCTTCGATTCGAAGAGGCGCCTGCACGTAACCTGCAAATGTTGACAGCAAACACATCGATATCAGAAAATTAAATCTACTAATTATTATTTTCAAATATAATAGTCGTAAGAAAGTTTAATGTACAACTCGCATGCAATGCACATTGCTTGCTCGTATGACTTTTCATACTCGTAAACAATGTATACATTACATTCTCGATGTACAATATTCTATTATGTCTAAGGCGTTTGGAGCGTGCGTGCGTGGGTATGTCTGTCTATCTTTATCTGACCACGAGACCAATATATATAGGCAAGACAACAGAAGTACAACAGAAGTAATTTTCCTTAAAATTGGGATTTATGGAATAAAATAAAATCTTTAAAATCTATCTGATATATTTTAAAGGGTTTCTTACATTTTCATTATTATAAACAATCATTATTTGAATGAAAATAGTTCGCGCGAAGCGAGCCTAAACTGCGTGTAACTGGCCCTGAAATTCATTATTATGTCTAAGGTGTTTTTCACACTTGGAACGCGACTATGTGGCTTTGTGAACTAGTGTTAACTGCGTTTAAAAGTGTTGCAAGAAGTATTTTTTTTAAATCTATCTCTTTTTAAATAACAACACATCATGAGCCTTCCAAGTGCGAAAACCGCCTTAGAATTAGGACTTTCTAGTCTTTTGCTATAAAATACAATTTTTAAAACCTACCTGATGCATTTTAAAAAGTTTTACATATTAACATTAAATAGTTGATATTTTTTTAAAATAGAAAATCATTTTCTAACCATATCTGACCTGACCTGTGTGTTTATAAAGAGATGCAAGAAGCCTGTTAATCTATATCGTTTTAAATATATTAGCCAGACAATGCTAGACTAGGCTCTAAAGCAAGCCTTCGCGCACTCAAAGTTTGAAAACTCCTTAGAAATGGGTATTCTCGGGTTTTTTTAAGATAAAATATAATATTTAAAATCTATCTGATGTATGTTACATTGACCACCAAATACTCACCATTTCAGTGAAAATAGTTCATGCCACGAGGTTTACGTACGTGAAACCGGCCCTAAAATTTTACAGAATATTTACGACCAAGGCGCTTTTCACACTTGGAGAGCATGGCTTTAGACCCTACCTTTGTCTGACCAATATATTTTAAAAGATATGCAGCAAACTTGTTAAACTAAATCATTTTAAATACATTGGATAGATAATGCTTGGCTCTAAAAAGGAACTTAGAAACACCTTACGTCGAACACGCTTCTCACGTTTGGAGCACGCCTACGTGGCTGTAGTGCCTTGCCTTAACTCACCAAACAGTTAAAAAATGCTGCCGCATGCTTTTAAATCTATCTCCTTTTATATTCATTAGTCAGACTCCTAGGCTCTGAATCCTATCTGACCAATGTGCGTTACAAATACATGCAGGAAACTAGTAAATATAACATAGATTTGAAAACCGCCTTAGTACATAAATTGATAAGTTTAGGCGCGATCCCCTTCAAAAAACGAGTTATAAACGAATTACTCTGTATCTGTAAGGTTCAGAAATATCAAATAACGTTAAAACAATAAAACCCTTGAAAGTTGTTTATTTAATAAAATAATAACTTGGAAATTCAAGAGATTTCTTTGCCTCATAATCAAATGTCTCATAAATATGGAAAACAATTGACCCACAAGTTATTTTCTTGTTTTGATTTCCCTGTTTATATCTGAAAGATTTATGTCCTGATTTATTTTGTATTTTGAAAGCAGCCAGTAACAGTAGCAACCACTAAAATCTGAAAACAACTCACAATCAGTATTGCTTTAACACAATGCATTGCCAAAATAATGAGGTCCTAGGTTTAAATTTCAGTTTAGTGTCGCTCCACTCGTGCGCAGATCGGAGTGGAAAGATAAACATAAATTGTAACTAAAATACACGTACTGCAGTAACGTAATGCAGACATTAATGTTTGGATTATATTCATCATGAACCTGTCGTGTCAGATATCAATTAAATTTTGAATGCCTTTCCTTATACATCATAAACGTGCTTGAAAGATACACAACGGGCGTAATGGACTTCGAATAGAATGTTTACGCCTATGGCTGTCGGCCACACAAAATAATACTCAACTAACACACGAATTGTGTGGCATACATGCTGTATACACTGGGCCGAAATAGAAATTAAATTATTGTTTCATGTGCTTAATTGCACATTTTGATGCACGAAAATTTTTCAATTAGACTTTCAGCGTGTTAGCTTACGTTAAACTGCGTGTTTAGAACGCGTTATCATAGATTTCGGCAAACAATAGACATTTTAAGTTATAGATCTGATAACGGTAAGATTAATTTAATTTTTACGTTTTTTTATATAGTAGAATGAAATATAAGTAAGATTAATTACAATTTAGATTGTTTCGCAACATTTTGGTTATTTCCCTATTTATTTAACTTGAAATATATGATTGAAATTGACTGGAATTTGAACTTTAGAAATTACAATATTTCGAATCCGCTTTTGCGATTTATCAAAAAAAAACATATATACCCGGGACATAAAACTCCAGCACCGTAATTATTTTTGTGTTTTTGAACATGAGGATATGGAAGATATTTTAATTGAAAAACAAATTGATGTCAAGCAATTAAATACTGTTCTTGTGAAAGTATATATTGGGAAATTAAAATTTAAACATTCGCCATATAAATGTATTAGGACAATTATACATTCTCCATACAAATCAATGGACAAATGTTAATAACTCTTTTTTTCCAAAGTCAGAATAATAACAAATTGTATGTAAAATGTTTATTATTAAAACACATGAAAAGGGAACTTCAGTGGTAGAATTATATTTGTACTTTCTAACTGAATACATTACTAAATAAATCTATTTCATTGTATTCAATTTTAAGTAGTTTGAACACCACTGACTTGGGACCAGGTTGTAATTTCGGTTTCTAATTCGAATATACCGGAATCCCCGGGCTTTGGTGCCAAGGCGGAAATGGAAAAACTGAAATGGGAACTGCATTTTTCAGTTTAATACCGCTGTGATGGTAGTAAATATCCCAGAAAAGAATTTTGTTAGAGATTTCCATAAGAAAAAATTTAAAAAAAAATCTATATTTTGGTACACGTTTCAATGCATTATCTCTTTATTCAACTCTTTCTCCTATCTGCACCGACTCGATCATGAAGTTTTTTTTTTCATCAGCATATTCCTCTTTGAATTTGTATTAACTCTTGTTTGAGCATCTTGTGGCACTCTCATCTAGTTTCGGAGAAAATCGAGTGAATATGTCCTTTTATGGACGGATCAATTGAAAATTCAAACTTCAATCGTCCGTTTAGGGCGCTTGCACCGAGTCAAAAAAATTGCTCTCTCAAAATTTGTACTCATTTGGATCATATAAACAACATGTGTAAAGGAGAAGGGGTACCCTCAAATTTTATTTTTTATTTTTTTCTTATTGAAATCTCTAACAACAGTCTTTTCTGGGATTTTGTACTAACTTCACGGCGATGTTTAATATGAATTGGCTTCGCTGAGCAGTATGCAACGCTAAAACCGTTTCACTGTTGTGAAAATCACGGGTTTCTGTTTTACTATAAACAAATACATGCAATATCTATAACTAGCACGGATATTTTCATATTTCCGAGCACGTCTAACGTCTATGTAATGATAATTGTCGCCCAATGGAGCGGGAACGATTTTCAGAAACATTATAAGTAGTTATAACAACACTGTCCGGCGGCCATGGTCGATGGTATGGCGGATGACCACTGTCCACGAGGTGTCGGTATAAAAATATTATTTGTAGTACATAAATGAAGCTGCGGTACAGAAATTGATCTCATTAATTTTGAATATTTTAAATTTGAAAATTCGGGCAATCTAAGTAATTGAAAATTTTTCTTAAAGAAAGTTTACTAATTTTAAGAATATAATTTACCTACGTACTGATTTTCTGAATATCCGTTCTGCAACTCGTTCCCTTCAGTTTGCCTGAATTTCGTTCGTCGGCACTGCGGTTTTTCCTTTTAATTAATGTGCGTTTTTTTTTTGCTTCTCTCCATTTCCACCTCCTGCCACTGCAGTCCGCACTCGGCCGCTTATCGCGCCCGGTACACACACGTATGCTTCTTTAACTTCGCGCCGGGATTTTTTTCCTGCTCGCTGGCATCCACAACCGAGTGCATTACCATACCTATCTAGATCGCGCAGCGCGCTATGAAAAGTGTGCGTATTCCGCGACGCATTTGAATATTTAACAGGGTCTTTTTTCCGAAGCGGGCGGCAGTGCACACAGTGTGCACTTGGAAAAAATTAATTTTCCATCGCCCGGCTCATAATTACTGATGATTATCGCCATATGACGCCTCGACGCAGGGATCTTTTGTGCGCACATGACTTATTTCAATCTCGGAAAGCGGAAACGCGAGGGTGCACCCCGCACTTTCCAACAATATAATAATAAGAAGGAGAATAATAATAAATTACGCAAACTCGCATGCGCGCCGCGGAAATAAATACGGCAGGCGTGCGGTGTGCATATGCGAACGTATCAGTCGATCGAATGCTTTGCGATTGTTCTATGCAGGTTATAGGGTTGCCAAATGTCCTACTTGGTGAAAAAAATGGCAAGAAGGACCGACAACTTTATTCACCTATTCGTATCTGATGTCGTTAACACAGTAAAAATATATCACAGCATGATAAATGGCACTATAAAATTCTCTATCATCCCAATAAATTATGTCAACTAATAGGCATTTGCATAAATTAAGATTTCATTGTAACCATCGCGTTTGTGCATGGTATTAAAATAGAGAGTACCTGAATTGTTTTATAAGAACAATTTGGACACTTATAAGTGGATTTTATGCACTGTAATGATGTTATGCTTTCATGATACTCGGTATCGCAAATATGCTCCAAGTACTTTTAGTCATTAAACTAATAAATCAATCGTTAAATGCACGTATTACTCATTCGGCCATTGTCGGATGGTGCACATTACGATTGTCTTTCAGTGCGTTGCAGTAAAGTTTACTGCAGTCTTCGAAGCGCGGCGCTCTGAAGACGGTGGATCGTAATTGAGTCGATGTGCATTGTCATAATGAGCAAGTCACTTATATTAATGCGTGTATTGTAATAACTTCATAAATGACAATCCCGGCGGTTGGTAATGTTACCAATTTCAGCAGCATTTTATACCCACACAAAAGTAGCGTAATTTAATTAATTGAGCGTCCTTAGAAAACGGAAAACGTCTCTAACCCAACAAAACGGTTATTATTAGTATATTTCACGTCAATATATTTATAAGTCTTCGTTATAACAGAGGAATAACATTTTCGTTGCGGGTGTGTTGCGGTTGGAATGATGGAGTCGACATTTAGCCCGGCTAACCTGTCGCAAGGAGCTCGAAATCCTCTACTCGAAAGGTTTCCCAAACAAACGCGTACATGCATGAATAGACCGAGGCGATGGGGACCCACGACATCGGCTTGGGAACTTGTGCCTTCGAGAATATAATGGCATTCGCGGAGCGTTATTCACGTGGACGTGAACTTGGGTTTGATGATCAATACTTGTTAGTGCGGCTGGCGAGTTGGAAGCGTAGACTTTGGATGGTGTGCCCTGGGTGCTTGGGCTAGTGACGACGTCCGCATCTGAGGGTGGGAGGTGTTTTGCCCAACCGGCCGGTGAACCGAAGGACCTTGGTCCGTCAAGTCACGCCGATTAGCCGCTCGCCGTTTCTTGTTGTGTGTCTTGCACGGCGACGGTCTCTCGCGATCCGGCTGAATTTCATTTGCGACTCCATGGGCAATAAAAGCTCGCGCAAGCAGTGGCTGGAGGGTGAAAACGTGGCCACTGGCTGTGGCAGTACCGTCGGCCAAAATGCAATTACCCCACGACCTGCAATCTAGAACCAAGATTAGGAACCAACGACTGTTGTATATATTCGGGACCGACCTACTGACTTGCCTTATACTCGCTAGCATAAGAAGACCATCGTCTCTGCAAGAACTTTGTTTACCTAAATGCTTATGAATAAAATACATAGCAATTTTGGGACATTGAAAAACGGCATAATAGTTGGGCAAGCTTCCAAAGCTGCGAGCCCCTCCATGCCTGTGCAAAAACCAAATTAATTCCGGGCCCGGACGAACACCAGCCATATAACGTGTATTCACGCGAGATGTGATCAAGCCCGATGGACGATGGCTTGACGTGTGTTTATATGCATCGGGTCATGTTCGATGTGGACCGACGTTCGATGTTAATCTCCTCGTAATCGTTTCCGCCGTCATTGTGTATATTAAATTTGCTGCGCTGCCTATAATTATTGTGTAAAGCATTAATTTGCAACTATTTATTCGATAATTGTTTATTTATCGAGGCGCAGCATGTTATTATAACATTTACTTATCGCCGCCATCTCATTGCGGCCGTTGCGGCGACTAGAAACTCCCCTGCGGCATATATTGACAGGAAATTAAATGCTACCATGTGATAAATCACCGAGCTCGTTGAAAAAACTACGCCATTTCTACAGTCCCGAAAAAAGTCCATGAGATGTTCTAATTTTAGAAAGATGTTGAACATCCACGCTCGTGGTGCAATATCGGCAGCACACTAATTAAATTTGTAATTATTTAATAACTTGGTAAATCGCGTTAAAGTGGTTGTTGAAGAGCCGTTAAACAGCGGCGTGCAAGGCAGGGAAAAGGCGTGCATTCTGCACCGGCGTAGGCGCTCGCGATTTTTTCGCCCGTCTTTATTACAATAGAATGGCGAATGACAAGTCATGTTCATTACGTTGCGAAATATAATGAACATTATTAACATTTAGACGTTGTTTTGCGCCGCTCTACGAATGCACCCCAATTACAATGGCTGATTGGCATTTTGCAGCAAGTAATAAAACGACAAATAATCAGTTCTTGCTGAATACTACGAGCTAAACATATTGCGCAAAAGTCAACGATTGCAAATTTTGAGAGTAAGAACTTAGTAATGATTTTTGCCTAACTCATTCACACAACATGATAGTAGTTGTGCACAATTTTAGATTAATGCACAATTAATGATTACATGTTCTTCTTTGATATGTCAATGCTAGCTAGTCTGGAGTCGTCCAAATAAGACTGTATGATAGTAGTTGTGTGAATGTGTTAGGCAAAAATCATTACTAAGTTCTTAATCTCAAAAATATGTAATTCAAACGTCACATTATAATTGCCAAATCCAATATAAAATATAGATCAACGATTGCAAATTGTTGGTTTTAGTTGGAATAAATAGCTTTTATCACGTTTAAAATTGGATCAGAAGTACTTATATATTTTTCTACATTTCGAGAAATGATCAGAATCTGTTTTCTTGAATTAATTTAATTAATTTACTTACTAATTTTAGTAATAATACAATCATTATTTTTATTAAATTACACTTGATCTATAGCGGCATGTTCTTCAACAACTTCCATTTGATTACTGTAAAATTATTGCAATGGTTCCTAAAAAAAGTAGTACAAATATAATATATACATACTCTTTGCAGTGACCTACCTAATAGAGGTTTATCAGGATGTTTGCTTAACTTTTGCTGGTGCGAGGACGTTCTTACCACAGTTTTGTGGTGGGCTATGGCTGATAGCAGTATTTAGGTTTGTCGTACGGTGCATATCCACGTTTGCACATAACACTCGAAATATGAAAATCGGCACATGTAAAAAAAGTTGTTAAAATCGAATTGTGAATTTCCTAAATCATAACGATCTCCATGCATGCTCCAGCGTTTAACTTGAGGAGTCAAGTTAACCGCGCGTATTTAAAATTTGCTTCAAAATAGTATTTTAGTATGCACCACATTCTATAAATACCCTTTAATAAAATAAAAACTAACCCTATATACAACTAATTTATCATAATCTGAGTCGGAGGTTTCGAAACTGGGAGGCGAGGAATAATATCAGGGGAGGCATGTGAATTTACAAGGGGTCCCCTTTGGAACATCCCTGAACAAATATATTATGACATAACATTATCAGGCGCCAAGAAAGTGTATTAAAAAAGGGAGGCGCAGCAATATAAAGTTTGTAAGCCTCTGATCTAATTGTAAGTAATTATACCTGAAATGGAAAACCGACGTGCTGGTAGTCAAATTGAAATAATAATCAGACAATAAGATAGGTGTGTACATGGCTCAAAATGAGCATAATACATCCGATGAACCGCGGTCTAATTAGAAAAACTAATGACATTTAAGTGAAGCGCCCTGCCGCCGACGACGCCCGCCGGCTTCATCCGGCACAGGCTCAACCAAACTTACAACACACCCGTACATGAAATCCGATTGTCGGCACTAATAATATAATAAATTGTTGCCAACCTTTGTAATGTGACTGTGCGACGCATGTGTGCGCACTTGACGAGGAGTGGCCGAGGCATAAATATTTTTAATAGCGCACGCTCCGATAAGTCGAGGTTATAGAAAACCCCAACCGTACCGACCATCCAGCATGTCATATAATTTCATTTTCTTGCCTACCGTCGATTTAGGATCGCCGTTATGTAAACGCCTCGTAGGGCATTGTTTCTCCGTCCACGTTTCGCACTGCCTGTCCGATTCATCCGATTTGGTCCTACGAGAAAACTGCTGAAAAAAATAGAACAGCCATTTCTCACCTTCTCAAGTGCCTTGACTCGTTGGATAAATCATATGCAAACAACTCACGCAGTGTGTAATTACACATTACATGCATTTGAACGCGCAGTCACGAACGTGCCGCGTAATTTCTTCTTTTCTTCAGTTTTATTGTAAAGCAGTGCGTTGTTAGTTGTTTGTGGCTACGGCGGAATAATCATGCGTTAATTTTATTGCGCTTTGACCCAATTATTAAAGAGTACAGCCATATTCTCCAAGGATCTGAAAGAAGATTGTGTTAATAGTCGTAACTATTGCAATCGCTCCAGTATGATTTAACCTTATTGTTGGACTAGAACTAAATTAGTTTTGAAAGGTTTTTTTTGCATAAATAATGTTCTATTATGTGTTCTGTTAAGAGTAGAGTAGGTTCTTTATAATACATTTCTGATCTAATGCCAAATATGAGTATTTTACTTTCAATTTCTATAATTGCATTGTATAGAGCAGGGATTGTACAACCTTATTTTATCAACATGCCAATAATATGTTTATTTTTTGCGACTGCTCTCTGAACGATACCCTCTCTACCACGTTGCTGAAAAATTTGGTTGGTTGGAATTTTCTATGCTAGTGATTTTTAAACGCAGCTTGAAACCGCAGAAGGGATGTCTTCGGATTTCCAAGACTTCTAACTATGCCTTGTCGGGATGTTTGTCAAAGAATGTAATAATCATGAATATAATTCTAACAGTAAACTTAAATATGATATAAAATATGCAATTTTTGATGAAACATACGAATTATGTTTCTAATTATATTTCAATTGTATGTCATAATTACTAATAATTCTTTATACAGTTTGGTCTTAAACAAATAATGATATTAACTATAAATCATCAAATATTTGACCGGTGTGATGTTAGTATAAAATCTCAGAAAATAATTTTGTTAAAGAAATCCCTAAGAACAAAAAAATTAAGATTGCCTCAACTCCTCCATATGTTGTTTATGTGATTAGTACAAATTTTACGAGCGCCAATTTTCTGACATGGTGTAAGTGCCCTAGAATGACGATTAAAATTTGAAATTTTCAATTGATCCGTCGATAGGAGGACATATATACTCCATTTTTTCCGAAACTAGAAGATAAACTAGAAACCTGAAGTTGTTCAAACAAAACTTATTGCAAATTAAGAGAGGATTATGCTAAATTCATGATCGACTAGGTGCAGATAGGAGAAAGCGTTAAATAAAGCGATAATGCCTTGAAAGTGCTACCAAAATCAACAGTTCATTAAGGTGCTACGTATGACATTATTGGAAGTTTTTTTTTTCCTAATCGCCCATCCTAAAATTCTATTAACATAATGTATCCTTTATGGAAATAATTGCATTTTTATGAATTTGCATATTTTAAATATTGTGTAATGAGCTAACTTAAATTTCTAGAATTAATGAGTTTGTCTTTCAATTTGCTACAAACGATAAATTCAATGTGGTCACTAGTTGCGACTAAGTTCACTAAATTCGGCTCAATAATCAGTACATCCAATCTAATTCCCCATTTAGAAAATTAAGCCTGCCGAATTCACTGGAATATCGTTCGCATATTTTAGAAAATGATTGTTCCATTCTTCATAATGCATTAGTCTTAATAAACGGAGGCCATGACGACGTGCGTTGATACATTTCATTATTTGCTTGTTAAATGCAACTCCTCGGTATTTTATTGCACCCTTACTACCAAATTCTTATTAACGTAAAAAATAACACAATTCACATGCGTTTCGTTAGTCTTTTTGCCGAGAATATATAAGATAGAGAAGAACATGTTGTATTAGTGACCTTGAAACAAAATTGTTTACTTCAACCCAATTTGTTAGATGACGCTAGTAAGTAATCGGCTATATTCGATGTTTCCGACAAGCGACGAATTTTGAAATGTTAATGAACAGTTTTGTTTCATTTATTGCTCGGAATGACATAACTTGTTTGCTATTGATATACTGTCCATACTTGATTTAAGAAGACTCTATCATTAAAAACCACTAATAATAATAATAATATGTAATGTTTTAAAATAAATCTGTATTTGAAAAATTATCTTCAAATTTAAATACAGTATTTAAAATTAATGAAATCAAATCGCAAAAAGTGGCGCCACTCTGTATTTGCGGCACTTACTATACATATGTTACATAGTATACATATGTTACTATACATATGTATTATCTATGTCTTTTTGCTTCAAAAATTAAAAAGCTTTTGCATAAGTAATACTCTATCACAACTTGTTTTGCCGAAAACAAAAATAAATAATCGGCTTTTAATTTCTATAAAATATGGAGATAAGCTTTTGTTTCGATCAATACAGAGTTTGTTCAATTAATAGTGACCAAAATGACACATTGTTAATGCAAATCGAAACCGGAAACAAAGCACCTGAGCTTTCCCAATGCTAAAGAGCCTCCACCAAAATTAACATTGAAATAACCCAACGTGAATTTAGTTCGGTGAACATTTGTTGCCGCTATTCGCTCCTGCAATATTCAGTTGCGCATCGATTAAGCGCCTCTTAAATGATAGATCAATTTATTTTGACATTTTCGACTTGGCTTTATTACCCGCTCATCTACCGCGCACAACCAACGTTTATACATATTTTATAAAATCGTATTTGCTTTCTCATGCGTGAAATCACTCTCAAAAATAACCGAAAATAAATTCAAGAACATTCTAAATAACGAGTAAACCAGCAACGAAATGCGCTGCAAATAAACCGAAATAATGACTCCAACAAGTCAAACAGGTTCTGTTAATTATTTGGTGTAAAAACGCGGAGACTATCAAATTGCGACATAAATTCGATTTATATATTTTATTGTATTATATTTATAATTTTTTCGCAACAGAACAGTCATGAAACTGTGACATTCAATCCGATAAATACAATATCATTAAATGCTAAAAACAACCGCTATGAATGTTAAATTTGATATTTAAGTGTCTATTCAGACGACTAATCCACCGCGAAATTAATGACCACAAACCATTAAGCAAACGGCATTGTGGAAATCGAACAGCTCGATAAAAAATCTTCATTTGTTTACAATTACAAGTTAATGTCAAAGGCAAATAAGAAATCTTTTTCTACTCATTAAATAAGTTAATGAGTAAATGGAAACATATCGAACATACTCATACATGACAATAGTTCGTGCTTATCTTACTCAGCGCAATTAACCGCTAAATGATTTTAAAGTAAATTACGCACAGTAGTGATATGCGTGTTTGCGCATTACAATAACAAGCGATAATCGCTTGGCGTTTTTAATGGCGTCGCGCACAGTAGGTTTTAATTCACAATAAATCGCCGAAAAAAGAAGCATACAAGATATAATATTATAATGATATTGTAATTATTATCGTCGTGTTTACATTAGATTACGATTCGGTGTCAGCGATGCGTATGTGTACATTGCGCACGGTTGTGTTGGTTTTATAAATATGTATATTTATAAATTATATTGATAAAAGTACATTGAATGTTATTATCGTGTTTGGCGTCCACCCACTACTGTTGAAGATTCATGTGAACTCGTACGAGCATGTGTGACTGACTGCAACGTCCCTCAATCGCAGTGTTTAAAGCTTGTTGTATTTTATTGCGCACGAACACAATGCCCAATACTGGTTCGTGTATATATTTTTTTGCCTTTTATATATTTAATGTTGTTATATCGATTTTCACGCCTTTTATTTATGCATCCCCCACAAGCATCCCACCCGTGCTTCATTGATAAATTGGATAGGGTATTGACAAGCAATATGTTTATCCGATTCACAATTCAACAGCACGAGCATTATATGTAATGATGTATCTCTCTTTCACGCGACTTTTATAACGAAATTTAAAATATACAATAATTTCAAATTTATCAAACCATTCAATATTCACCACCATTCACCATTTAATTCACCGTGCTTTTAAAATTTGAAGATTTATAGTTTGAGTGAAGATATATTTGTTACAAATTACTATAAATATTACAATTTGAGCTTTTCAATAAACTGAACTCTAAAATTTCTGAAAGAACGTTAGAACGATTAGTTTATTAACGTTACTAGGGTTTCTGAAAAACGATTTTTTTTCAAAACGCGGATTCACTCTCTCTCTCTCTTTGTAAGACATCTCGTTAATTTTCCTCATCTTACTATTATTAGTAATGTGGATCCATGAATCGATCCATTGCTTAGATAGATGACCCAATGGTCTGATGGTGCTCGGTGAATTGAAGCTCACTTGGCGATGCGTTGTTCGCCCCTACCCTTATGCTCGTTCCAGACTCTTCTTCTTGCTCAACTCCATCGTACATTTATTTCTGCCCTTGTTGCCGTGTTTCCGATTTGGTCAAGAATGGTGAAGCCATTGATTGGCCGAAGCGTTCGCATTTCGGCTACAGACATGATGTGCTTAGTTTTGTTGGTGTCGAACCTAGTCTCAGTGTCAGCTGCATAAGTAAAAATGGATCTGAGGCATGCTTATCCACCTTGGTTTTAGTGTCTTCTCAGAGATTTAGCTCACATCTTCTAAGCAGTATAGCTATTATTTTCTGCTGACGTCACAACGTCAAGAATCACACTTCTTCTTCGCCCTTGATAGGCAATTCTTGCCTGTTCATCTTCTGCGGTTATCCCTGAGTCGATTGCTCCACCTTTGGCGGGATCTTCCCAAGGATCTTTTGTCTATCGGTGATCTGGCTCTGGCGATATTGACCATTCTGCTGTCGTCCATGCGGTCAATATGCTGGTTCCATTACTTACGTCTCGTGTTGTACTAATCGTTGATGTCTTGTATGCCATACTTGCGTCGAATTTCTACGTTGCTAAGTCGATAGCATAAGGAAGTGTTCGGAATACATCGCAGGGTTCCCATTTCGGACGCGTTCAGTACAGCAAAGGACGAAGATTCTAAGATGAGGCTAGCAACATCCTCTAGATGAAACCTAAAAATGTTTACAGAACCAGCGAAGAGCCTCGGAGAAGAACATCTTCGTGATATTCACAAAGCATAGGTAGAGCGAACTTTTTTGAAAGTATAGTGAAACATATGAAATAAATACTTCATAAATCATAGCATAACTATTATCAAAGTAATTTTCATTACAAAATAGTGGATATTACTTATACTAATTATTATTTTCAATGAAGTGAGGTGTCCCTGAGAAGAAAGAAAAATGTTCTTCAGAAAACAACCAGGAACTGTATGGTATAACTGAGATAAAATTTTTAATACAGTGCTAGTCACACGTATATTTAACCGCCAAGTTGTTGTAACTAACTATATCGCATCTAAACATAGGTACCGCTCCAGTGGACTCACAATTTGTCAATTGACTCACGATTGGTAGACTTGCCCGGAAACAAAAAAAAAATCGTATTTGAATGGATTAGAGGTAAACATGTTGCGTGTATTTTTTAGAAAAATACATCAAATCGTGGTTTTCGACAACTGTTAAATAATTTTGCTCTTCTAATGAAAACCTGTTTTTATGTCAGATTTTACAGAAAAACTCGTGATTTTCGAGTTTGGGTAATTCCAAACCAGAAATACTAATGTTACTTAAATGAACAACAGATGCCGCTGGTTGAAAATAACATTATTGCTTGGTTATTATTCACATTCTTTTTGATGTTTAATTAAGTAAACTTTTAGATACGTGACACAACTCACAGTCTACACCAAATTTATCATTTTCATATCCTTACACCACCCAGTAAGGATCAATAAACTTAATGACCGGTTGACTTGAATTAAATAAAATTATAGAATGTCATGTGATATTTGCTTATCGTTATCACTTTGCTTTTTTTTCTCTCTCTACTCGCTCCATTGACACATGTGACTTATTTAAATATTTACCATGTAACCATAAACATTATTATAATTACGAGCGTAGCAGTAACAACTAAAATATGATATACGTGGCTTGTCCCAAAAATGTCTAATTGTCCGCCCGTCCACGCGCACTGGCACATATTAAATTATTTATTAATTCGAATGAATTACTGAATTGTTTAATAATGGTGATCGTATATGCGGCGAGCAACAAATAAACGTCGCGCGTGAATTATGTACGATAGGAATGCGGCTGTTCTCTGCCTACTCGTGCGACTATCAGTTTTCGGTAGATGTTATATTGTGGCTGTTTGTGCGTTTCCTGGGTGTAAATATTTTATTTCAACCCTATAACCCCTAGGCGGTATGACTCGGTTATTTTGCGAGTTTCGCACCATTCCACTGAATGGCGAAGTACCATCGAGACGGCCAGCATGCGACTGCTTTCTGTCGAAATAATTCCGGTGTGTTTGTAGGTTTAGTCCCTCTTCTCGATTCGATATTGTCTGAAAACGAATATATTGGTAAAGTTACGTTCCTGGTCAGTTCATGGTCCACCATTTGACCCCTAAAACTATTTCATACATTATTCAGAAACTAGAGGAAGTAATTGAGCTTGGGAAAGTGATAGGAACTCATTGTCAGAGGAAATGTCATTTTCAATCAAATCATTTAGTGGAGCTAAAAGTTTATTTTTATTAAGGGCACATGGACATCTAGCAGGGACCAAGAAAGCGATTTGTCAATTTTTGTTCATAAATTTGTTTCAATTTAAAATTTCAAGAATTAACGAAGTTATAACCGAAGGAACATTCATTGATTAAATTGATTATTGAAAATTGAAATATCTCGAAAACCATTCAACTGATGATCTAGAAATTATTAGCGGTTTCAGTGTAGATAATTATCTAGTCTTTGACATACGGCTTTCTTTCGATTGTTAGTTTTTCTTTGATTTTTGGGCATAATTAGTACGAATTTTTGGTCGCTTTTTCTGCTCTACTACTACTGACAATTAGTCAATTTACAAAATTCCGATATTCAAAATTATTTCCTTTAAGATGTCAAAAAGGCTAATCTTCTTGTTACTGCTAGTGTGTATATACGAACTTATTGAATTAAAGTAT